>JAMKCH010011978.1:0-43481 GCA_023653785.1 Ophioderma brevispina | reverse complement strand
CCGGCAACGTAAGGGGGGCTCCTGAAGAAATAAGAAAGGCATGTCATCAAAGAAGGACAGCAAGGATCCCAATGATGAACAACCCAACTGCACCTAATAAGTCCAAATACTCCAAACTGAACAAGGAAGGTCAATATCAGGAAGAGCTGGAAGAAGAAGTTGCTCGAAAAGGAAGTTAATGAGATGGAAGATGCACATGCTAGGAACAACAGCCTTGAAACTTTCAAGGCGTCAGACTAGCGAGTGAAAGAGCTCAACTGCCCGAAGCTGCAAAGACAAACATGGCTCATTCAAAACTGCTCCAGATAAAGTAATGAAGTGTGGGAACAAAAAACGTCAGCAAACATCTAACACTGATTCCCAGAGATAAGACGTACTTCACCCCATCCAGAACCTGGGAAATTCTAACTCACAGGCATGCCTTTCTCAATAGGGAAGTAGAAGCGGCCATTAAGAAACTGAAAAATAAACAAAAGCCTGTGGTGAGGATAAAATCTCTGCTGAACCCTGAAAGCAGCTGGCCCAGCTATGAGACAGATACTGTTGAAAATAATCAAAACATTGACTGGGTTTAGAAGGGGAAATTCCAGAGACGGAGCCAGGGCCTGATAAACTCCAGTATTACATAGAAAGAGTGAGAAACTCGATCCCGCCAACTTATAGAAGCAATTACTTACTGTCCACCCTGGGAAATATTCTGTAGAATGATCCTGAACCGGATCAAGGACCACATAGATGACTCTTGGCGAGGAGCAATGTGGATTTAGAAGCCAAGAGGTCTACTGATTGCGGTATTATGTTCGCCAATGGCTAGAGACGGCCAAGAAAGACGCATTCCTATACACTGGAACTTTGTATATTTTAAAGCAGATTGATACCATTGGAGAGAGGCATCGGAAATGCTTAAGATCAATTGGAGTAGACAGCAAGCTGGTAGAACCAATTTAAAAGATGTATGAGCAAAACATATGCTCAATAGTGGTGAATGGAAAACTCAATGATGGTTCGAAGTCTTAGTGGTGGGAGACAGGGATGCCTTCTATCTCAATGCTCTAAATCTATTCTTAGAATGGTAATGAGAGGAGTTCCCCCCCCAAAACCTAGGATCCGGAATTCAAATGGGAGCGATGAAATCAACACAATTCGTTATGCCGATGACACAACCCTGCTGGAAATGGTCTTTGAACAAGTTACAGCTATCCACAGAAGAAATGGAAAAAATGCGCCAAATGGGAATGCAGATTCCAACCATCTAAATGACAAGACATGATCCGATGACTCAAGAAATCCCCTTAACCGACACCCATTGGACAAAGTAAATGATTTGTCTTTCTTGAAGTAATGTGCCTTCGGGTAAGGAGGAATCAAGAGGGTACCAAAACTGGAAGCATGGGCATTCGGTAGAATCAGGAATCCAATCTTGAGCAATAATGACATCACAAGATCGCTCAAAGTAGAATATACCAGTCTCTGATACTCCCCATGCCACCTATGGAGCAGAGTCATGGGTATTGCGCAAGGTAGACTGCCAAAAGCTAGAAAGCTTGGAGATGAGATGTCTCCGGGCCATCTAGGAGTAAATTCTGGACAAAATTAGAAATGATGAAATTGACAGCGTCTGAACATCATCAGGCACCAGCACGGATGCAGTCACAGGAGACGGCTGAAGTGGTTTGGAAATGTCGTCAGCTGCCGGGAACACAGAATTACCATACCAAGCTATAAGCCAAGACTTCACACGCGTAGGAACCGCCATGCGACCACCAGCAAGACGGAAGGACAGCTCCCCAAGGACACAGGGTTGGACCTCCAATATGCCGAATCTATTGCAAAGGCAGACAAGAATGGAGGAGAATTACTAATGAGAGAGCAAACGGACACCCGTCCTATGCAGTTAAGTCAAAAGTAAGTCAAAGTTTGATATCACCATTGCGCCATCCAGGGAAAATTCTGGCGACCCCCATAGACCATGTAGAACCCTTGCGACATTTTGCTATGTAATAAGCCAACCAAATGCCACACACTGTAAAATAATACATTTTTGGATTCCTGTGAGACATACAAACGATTTCCCAGTCTCAACAAAATATGAGCACTGGGTAAATTTTACCCAGGATGGACCTGAACCATATAGCGCCATTTAACTAAAGGTCGGAATCTAGGCAAATATATACTGTTCTAATCCTTATAAGGAGACGAACATGTTAATGTACATTAAAACACAATTTGACTCGATTTAAATTTTTCCCGAGAAAATTTTCCCTTGAGGAAGGGGGCAGCAGTCGAAAAATTTGCACCCATCATTTTCTGAATGCCTTCCTATTGAATGAAAAACAGCAAGAAAACAACCTTTAGCCCAAAATCCTACGGGAAAACTGTTTCATTGACATACCAAAAAAAAAAAAAAACACCACACTATTACACCAATAAAAGGCGGATGCCAAAAATGTAGGAGGCTTGGCCGCCGACCGCCTGAAATTAAAACCTGAAATACTTTACAGCGCCTCCTTTTGATCATAACACGAAACAGTGACAGTGCACTGGCCTTTTGTCACTTATGTGTTGTATGCGATGGTATTTGATCCTTCCCATCCATATTTGTCCCGTCTACGGTCATTTTCAATCAGACAGGTACTGACACTAGCTGGATAAAGGCTACAACCGGTAAGCTATATTTTTTTATTAAAACCCTGTCTGTATGAGCGCCCATGATGAAAAACCATCACAGCAAAGAACATTACCAATTTCACTTCTTCATCACACGATTCAAAACGGAACGACCCGTGACTCCATTAAACTGGAGACACTATCTGCTTAAAGGCTGACCGGAGATTTCGAAATACATATTGTGTATAAATAGTCAAATAGAACTACAAGATATAACCTAAAATGCTGAATCCAAAGGTGAGATGATCGGATTTAGTTTTCATGCTGTACCATTCATGCTACAGTATAACATTGCCATAGGATACCGTGTATAACAAAAATTCCGGATCCGGAAATTTTAAACAAATTGTGATTTTCTATATGAAGGAAGGACTTCGATTTGAGCTTAGTTATTTTACACACAGTGATTATTATATAGACAAGCATTATGTATATGCAAAAACCTCAATTTGTTTGAAAATTGAGGGCGCCCTCCTCAGGAAATCGCTGAGTAAGCCTTTAAAGCGAGCGTCATCGTCACGCGTCAGGAAATTTAACTGAAAATCCCTGCAAGAAGAAAAAATGGCCACTCCAGCTTGCCGAGCTCTGCCACAGCAGCAGTAGTGGACTCTAGCGTCTGGAACTGTAGATGAATATGGAGATACATGTACAGGGTGAGTCAAAAAAAGTACAACCAAATTGAGCGATTTTTCATGGAAAACCCTCCATGCTATTCATATTCTTGTAGAACATTCCCTGTTTTGTTAGCTCTCAGTCTCATATAAAATTACGGCATTAAAATTCATTAACACGTTCAAAAATTACAGTTGCGGAAGTGAAAATACCTAGGGTCTAATGTGAAAGACCGAACAAGTTACACGCTAGAGTAAACCAAAGAGTACTCTTGGTTTTACGTTGAGCTTTGGGATTTGCAGCATATCCTCCATTAATTACACATTTGGAATAAATGTCAGGGAACACCAGTGACGTAACCAGCCTGAGGGCATGGAGGGGAAAGATTAAGGGTGGGATCCGCACTCAAAATCTTGCCCCCTCCTGGCCCAATAGAGATCAGGAAAAGTAATAAATTTTATAGTATTGACAGGTTACCGTGTTCACCTTTGCAAATGTGTTTTAGTGATGCCCCAAAAGTTAAATGATTCCCACAGCCTGGTCCCTCCCTCCCCAAATGAAAATGTCTGGTTACATTGTTGGATAAGACTGTAAAATGAAACCGTATATCAAAAAAGATCAAAATAATATTTAACCAAAAATCAATTTTCTGCGACTTGAAGCAATAATATTCAGCATTCTTTCTTTTCATACTTTTGATTTCCACGTAGTAAAATTCCCGAATTAAATGTATAGGGATGATAAAAGATAAAGCATTAAAATATCCATTTTAAAAAATATATGTAATTTCATTAAACATCGTTAAGTATTTACATTAGCATTCAACACATGTCCTGCGGAGCATTTGAATACGGCGCCAAAGAAATCAATCTGTTGATTTATATTATTTTGAATCCCTCACGCTGCGCAGTAATGAGTCTCATGTGTACAGTCAGTGAGCAATTTGTTCGGGGCAAGGAAATGGATTACCCTGTAGCCTTTGATTGGCTTGATCGATTTTAAAATTTAAAATTATTGTGAAAGCTGCCAACCATCTAACATAGGAATTATTTGGTAAATTCTGTTAAGGTTTCTTCATAAAATCCCTCATTTTGGTTTGTTACTTTTTTCTGCACTGTATTCCATCTGTATGGCGTATTGCAGCAGGCAACGTTTAAGTCATAGGCCTACTTAAAATTCATTAGCCCCGCCATTTGTAAACGGCATGATGAATAAAGTTAGCGTACACGTGATATTACAAGTCTATTTACGTACGGGCCAAATATAATGTTGGAAAAGACATATTACCTTTTACTAGGCCTATAAGTACTCCTCGAGGCCTCGGTACTCGCGAAATTTGGACTTTGTACCATCATATATACGCCTGTCAGAAATAACTTATATTACAACCTCGGTGTAATTACAACTCTTAATAGTAGCCCAAAAATATATATTGATAAAATTCCACTCAATCTTCAGAAATTAACAAAGTGAACGTATTTACAAAGTACCTCAATCTTTGTTGTTACAAGTTAAAACCAAAACTAAATATCCAGAAGTACAGAATTACAGACCCCTTTTTTTTGTTTTTTTTACACCACCTCTTTGCACTCAGTGTAATTCACCTCATTACCAGTGCCCCTCTGGAGGTAATACCCACTCCAATCATGCGTGACCTGCTACAAAAGGTGCTCTTTGTAGGGCTGCTCGTTCCATATTCTTCATATTCATTCAAAAGCGTAACTTTGCGAATTCTTCACAAATTACTGCTCAAAGCATGGCGAAACAAAATTGATACTATAGGCGAGGATTTTCACCGTGCTAGCATTTTTAATTCAATTTGTCATAGTGTGTATTCCATCTATTATTTGTACTACTTTTGTATAGGTTTTTTTCAGCCTCGTAGCTTAATATATTATAATGCCCTTAGTAAGTGTTTATATTGCATATGCATGAAGTTGGAAAGGGATATTTTTATTTGAGCAGAGCAGTCAAGTAACTCGCATCAGGTTGTGTTTTTCACAGTAAGGTACCTAAAAGTAAAAGTAACAAGCACTGTGTCCAAAATTTTCAAGATGATGAACAGCATTTTGTTGCTATAATGCACCTGACCTATATAGAACACTGTGCCTGTAGTACTTAGATGGAATGGGAGGCAATATACTACTGGTGTGTACTTAGAAAAAAATATATTCACATGTGAAGTTAAAAAAATTGGACAACGCATGTTTTCAAAAACCGTGATATGTCAATAATAACCACACTTATCAGCGCAAACCCAACAATGTGCCTCAATTGTGTCTGAAGCTAGGCCAATTATTATTACGTCTGCCATCAGGAAATCGTCAGATCACGTCCACTATTAGCAAGCAACTTATAGATTGTGATATTCCCCATACAGCTCCCCATTTCACTCCTGGTGGAGAGAGTCAAGCGAGATAAAGTGTCTTGGCCAAGGACACAAACGCGAACTTTGACCAAAGGGGGCAGGGCTCGAACTCACGCTTACGCGGTCTATGATCATTAATCTGCGCTTTTCCACTGGACCACACAAATAGGATTGTCACTGATGTTTTTCAATTTGGGGGGGCCATGAATCTCTTTCAGTTTTTATTAACAGAAGTTTCAAAACTCATTAATCATGATTCATACCACTAATTTCTTTCACTTTATCTCTCCCTACCTATACCCATAAATGATGTGAAAAGTTATATAAACAGTATTCACATTCTCAAGGGGCAAGGAGATCTGCAAGCCTGATAAGTACCTTACTGTGAAAACATCCATAGCAATAATAATAAAAAAAGAATAATAACACGGCATTTAGAGACGCCATTCAATCATGGCGTTTACAATTTATTATTACGCTGTGTCACAAAGGAAATCATTCGAATCATTGCGCTTCACTAGGGCGAACGTAGTGCAGCTCCTATCAGCACTTGAGATTGTAAAACTTACCCTGACAGCTTTCCATTTCACTCCTGGGTAGGGAAAGGCAAGCGGGGCAAGTGCTTGCCCAAGCACAACAAGTGGACGCAGCGGGACTCGAACACACAACCTTCAGTTTAGAGTCGGATCGTTCTATCCTCGGGACCACACGTGCCCACATGCAGGATTGGTTTAAGATTGTGCATTTAAAAATGTATAAACATCTCCGGAATTTTGCACAAGGTTTCAGTATATCACATACCCTGCAAATGATTAAACCTGTAGTTAATAATGTAATCCCGATTCCGACCATAAACAATCTGATACTTGGTTAGAAAATAAACATACCGTAGGACAGAAAATTTGGCACAAGCAGAGTATTTGTTTACCCTTGACTTACGGCGGAGAATATTTTGGAATTAGTTGACATGTCACAGCTACCAATTCAGTCGGCCCTAATGTAGACGGCACAATCAAAAAAAAAAATTTAGCTCACGATGTATTAAACGGTTAACGCAATTCACAGTGGACGAGGGCCTTCACCTTTGTAAGTATAGTACAGTCCAAAGGCGGCTGATGGGGTACCAAAATGATGGGAAAGGGAAAAACATTTTGAAAAATAATCAATTGAAAAAAGTATAGGAGGTTTTGGACAATTTTTTTAGAAACATGCTGTAGTGGTTGAGATAAACCAACATCTTGTATTACTCCAACAAGTGCAAAATCATTGAAATGTGAACATATAAGTACTCGTTGGCCACATTGTTGTAAACACATACGAAATGCAGTTGCATGAGTCAGAAGTCAGTTGAAATAAAATAAGTTTGAATTAATTTTGTTCAGTAATTATGGTTATTCAATTCAAGTCTCGATGACTCCGCCATTCTTGGAGGCAAAGGTCTCCTCTTGGGATCATGACATTAACAGCGCGTCTAACAATAGCTCTGTCTTGCATTTGGTAATCGTTTCTTTATCGGTCTTCAGTTCAGCAAGAGTATTTGGAGGACTTCAAAAACTTTTGATTTCAGATAGCCCCAATAAGACAAATCAAGAGACTGTTTACGGTGATTACGCGCTATATAAAAACTGGTTATTATTAATTTTAATTTATTTTTTGGAGGAAGCCTCTCCGACAGTATTTCAATTGGCTCTGTATGCTGCTATTGTCTGGATTTGTTTATTGCAATCCAGGAGATATGACTAATATTCTATGGTATATACACAACATGGCCAAATGTATTGCACCATTCGAAAACGAAAATTCCAACAACCAATTGATTTCAAAGATTACCATGGATTCTTGACCACTCAATACGTATTTAAATTAAAGTTGTTTTCATACAGAGGTATCCCCCAAAATCCAAAAGAGGATTGAAAAAACGTTTGATTTGATGTCACCGTTCCCTAAATATGGCGGATAAAAGAACAGCAAACGATAACTTGTCGAGCACTGCAGAAGGGAATACAGGACAACAGACACAAAAGATACTGTTTGAAAACCCCACTTGGACAATAATTACGTAATGTGTAGTCAAGAACTCCTGATACAATTTAAATCATTTGTGATATAAATGGCTTTTCTGCATGTTGCAATACTTTTGGCCAAGTGTGTGTACTTTATATCCCATCGGGGGAAAAAGCGGCACAATTTGGATTACAAACTAATCTTAGGAACAGTAGCCAAATATCTGGATTGCAAAACAACCAAATCGGTTGCTGTAAAACGGTATTCAAAAGACAAGACTAAATTGGTGATATGATGTAAATATTACCTATATTTTATTTTTCACCACCAACGGCCTCCTTGATTGAGATTATTTATTTCTTCTTTTGCGGGTGTCCTCCATTTTCAATGTTTGCTTTGATTTTATTGTTTTTAGTTAGTAAAAACATTAAAAAACGAAGTGTGTCGCCTTTGGGGCATATAATATTGCTATAGAGAAATAGCTTGAGCATTCGTAACTGTCTGAATCAAACAGGTGGTGTATTTTCTAATCCTTGAATTGGTGTTGGACAGCAATCTACCCACATTCTCAGGATGACAAACAGACAACTTTAGATGAATGTTGAAACTGTCAGAATCAAACAAGTGGTCTATTGGTACTCTTGGAATTTGTGTTGGATGACACTCTACCCACATTCCAGGATGGACCCAATACACCTGTAGATGAAAAAGTTGCATACGTCTGAATCAATACCAGGTAGGTTTATTGTACTGATGGAATGGTGCGTAGAGAGTCAGGTAAAAATCCTTGCTTAAAATTGCATGATGAGGATTTGAATACTCGATACAGTCTCTAATACAGGACAAGTGGATCCACTACTAGCAACCGATGCTGACCCCCCCCCCAGTCGTAATTCTTCGAATCTCGGAAAACCTAGAAAAACCGTTACATATCATACGGAATTATTCGTAATGCTTTTCGGTAGTAGATCATTTACCTAATTGAAAAATAAGCGGTTTTTTTTCAGAGTAAAATGCGTGTATGATTTTGAACAGTGTTGTAGAATATTTATGGACGGCTTTGGTGGGGATGCTTTTGATGACATGTAAAATAAGTTTTTAAACGTATCGACCTTTGGCAAAATATGAAGTATCTCCACCTAGTCTACCATCTTATAGACCTTATAGACGTCTTTTGACTTCTTCGTTATCTATGCGGTGATGGGAACATTTAGCATGCGGACTTCGGCACAATTACTGATCGAAAAATATTTAGTATTTTTTGTGACCAAAAACTGTTAGCTGAAACTATAAGGTCATCCGTGAGAAGATTTACCTCGTTTCATTCCACGAATGGCCTAAGCGAATCCAATAAACACCCCTATCTTTCGTGCTGGATACCGTTTCTTTGAGAACTAGTAAAGAAAGAGAAACTAGTTGACTGTAGTAAATCCAAGCCGCCCGAAGAACTCAAAAACGTTTATTGGTCTTTAAGTGTGATTTAGTTGTAAAAACTGTTGTAGTCAACAGTGTGGCGCCATAAGAATATGTTTAAAATATAACATTTTTTTTAATTTTTTAGGTTTTTTCTTTTTTTAATTTTAAAAACTTCAATTTTCATGTCACAGATGTTCTCTTTATCCCAATAAGAGCTCGCCACCTTACGGATGTATAGCACTGCATTTGTCCAGTGAGAAGCTGTAATTTGTTCCACGCGTACTGCCTCATCAAATGATTTCTTAATCGCTGCAATATTGAATTGGTGTATTGTTCCTCAAGAAACTAACCTCAATAGTTGGCCCATATCAGCTCTTCATGGTTCAAGTCACAGTGGTAGAGAGCCAAATGTACAATTTCATGCCGTATTTTTAGGCCGAATGTCACTTCATCATTTTTATGAGCTCGTGATTATTGTTTTGCTTGACGCATACCCCCCGCAGCCCGCGCGCAATTGCTGTAAGCTGCACAGCTAACACGGGATCGTCTGCTCATTCAGTCCACAGTAAGGGTATTTAGCCGGCTTACTATGTTTTCAGTTTGAGACTTATGGACCCATCTGGGTTTTCACATTCATTCGGGGCCACTGATATTAATTATTAAGAACCATATACAGATGTTGAATCTTACAAGGAATTTTATTATGGGAATAACAGCCAATTTTTGAAAACAATAAAGATCGATGAAGTAACGGCATTGATTGGTTTATTAATATTTTGCTTCGGGGGACCCATTCCGGTAAATGACGTTACGTATCCCTACATTGGAAAAAAAACACCGATTATCGTCACATCGTACTCGTTTTTGAATCTGTAGGAAAAGGTCATTTTGTACTGTTTAGACATAATATACGGTGTCTTTTGGAAAAAAATAATACACTTTGGGCAGAGGGTCTATGTACAGACCTTGATTTTAACATAGTCGCATTTATATATATCGGTCGCCCCCGCAAGGCACACTGATATCTATACCTGACCCTGACCTTTACCTGACCGTGACACAACCAAACTATTCATCTCGTTACGTTTATAACCACAATACTGCAAGTCATCAAGCATTCTGTATCTCTGTTGTTCAAAACGCGTAATGTCAAGATGTATACTATAACATGTGTTCTGTACAGGGAGGGTAGGACACGATCGGCTCGATTTGGCATTGGGGATTTCCAAAGGGTAATTTGTGAAACTGCTAAGCATTTTTTACTATGGCAGTCTCGAGCCCAGTGACATTAAAAAATCATCTTAAAACGAACTTTTTTCAAGATCTTAGTAATATCATTATAAATTAAGAAAATATAAGTTCACATCATATGCTTCTGTTACATTACCTTGTCATACTCAAAACTCCAGAAACTTCCCCTGCAAAAGTAATCTCTATCAACCTATACCCCATTGAACATACGCGCCATGGCTACAAGCTCTGCGCTCTGTAGCCAGCGCAAACCGATACGCTCTAATATCAAAACAGCCCAATTTATTATACACCCCCAAAACCATTCAACCCTGAGGTAGAGCTCCTTTTTCGTATACGTGCGAAGTGCGATATTGCGGCTTTTTCAACCATTCTTGCATTTCTGACTTTTGTTTTTGCTTTGGCTGTATTGAAGTTTTTCGGCTTTGAAACAATTATAGCTTGCATTATCCATTAACTCTTGGGTATGTTGGGAAATAAACTGTGTGTCATCCATCTCGTCATGAGAATGGTGTTGGGAACCCCCACCAATTTCTAGCTTTGTTTATTCTCCAACACTTTTTCAAGGTGTGCCTGGTGTTATGTGTGTTTTTTTCGAGATATATGATTTTGTGAAGGTTTGTTTTTTAGTTTATCTTATCTTGTTATTAATTTTGCGTAGATATTGATCGTCGCAGTAAACAATTTTTCGGCTTTCCTATCATGAACGTTCTGCCATTCTGATGTTTAAATTTAATCCAAAGCTTTGAACAGTTTCCAGAGGCTCGTTCTGCAAAAAAAAATTCTTGACGAAAGAATGGTCCAACGGTTTATCGAATGTGTGAAATTTCTTCCTCTGATAGAATTGATGCACTTAACAATTGATTGCTTGCCTGTCAAATCGTCAATGAGGTTATTTTTCAAACATCGTTTTGTTAGATCTGTACATTGCAGAGGTAGACACCATGCTCTGGCTCTTCCCTGTTGCAGTTGTCCATTCGCATCATGTTACGCAGGTAGGATTCCCTTCCAACTTTTATTTTTTTTAAAACGGTTTTAAGCTGAAGCAAACGCTACAGAAAATTGACGCAAATAGAGCTCCATCATGCAAAAACAATTATTTACAAGTGGTCTTCCTGCAGGTCCAATAATTCCACGCACAACCCTCCGTAAGTAAGAGATTCTGAGTCACTTAAAAGAGTCTACGACGTGATGGCAGGGGAATTGTCCCTTCACCAATGGAAAGAAATGGGATGCAAAAGCAAAGGCTGGATGCTCTTGAGTGATCAATACAGTAGTGGTTTTTATACCACTGAAGATTTGTCCTTTATACATCTTTTCTGGTAACCCCACTGCCAGACATAAATCTTTGGGTTTGATCCTGAAGGATTAGAGACGTTCTCAGAAATGTATGATCCCACAAAGCAAATGGACCTGACGGAGTCCCGTCTAACAATCTTAAAAGACTTCAGTCAGGAGCCTTGTCAACACCAATCCTAACTTCACTTTTTTGCATAGATCTCTAGACATGGGTGACATTCCATCTGATTGGTTCACGCTAACATACCAGCTATTTCAAAAGTCGATAAGAGCATACCTGCCAACTATAGACCCGTTCACTGTACATCCGTTTACGTGCAAACTCTTTGAACATATCGTTTTCGTCCTATATATGTCACACTTAGAAAAAGTCAATTTTTGGTCACCATTTCAGCATGGGTTTTAGAGCACAGCACTCTCCTGTGAATCGCAATTAATCTCACAACGGAGACTTGGCCAAAATCCTTGGTAAAACAACTCCAAACGACGTATTAAATATTAGATTTCAAAAGGCGTTTGATACGGTTCCACATCAACGATTAATCAAAAAACTTGAATTTTTATGGAATACTTGCATATCTTGCCGATGGATCAAAAATGGCTTACAACTCGTACGCAGCAGGTCGTTGTTTGAGATGGGGAATGCTCCGCACCCGTCCCAGTAAAATCAAGCGTGCCTCAGGGTACGTGCTGGGGCCTTAAGTTTTTACTTATTATCATGTATTCCAAATAATCTTGATAGTTCCACTAAAATCGCCGCTTTGCAGACGAACTGTCTGTTATTCAGACCCATAGCATCTGACCAGGATTCCCATACTTGCGAATGACCTAAGATCTCTTGTTGATTGGTCAGAAAGATGGCAAATGTCCATTCAACACTCGTAAGTGTAAAACCTTACGTGGTGACTACAAAGAAATCCTGTTAAACTTGACATATGATACGATTTCGTCCTTTAAATTGTGTTTAATCGCATCACTTACTATCATATTTATTTACGTACAAATGGCCGCCACAGTCTACGTATCCCCGATGCCTCTACAGGATTATAAAGCACTCCATCTTGTGACCCATGAAAGCCATTCCGTGTGGACAACTGTCTGAAGATATGGCATACAACTACAACTATCATTACCCACCCCGGCATGTACAGCTATTGCCCCCCCGATGCGGGCAAGAAACGTAAGAAGCCTACATCATGGAAAACATGTGTTGCCTGGTGTGGAGCCTTAGAAGCTGATTGTATCCAATTCATATCCTCCAGCAAACACAATGACGTGGCAGAACTAGACCAATCTAAAATCTGGACACGATTACTAGAATTTGCAAAACATTTGTTTTAGATTGCCGCATACGGAGTACCATTCACAATACACTAGTAATTTCCCACATTACTCTGCCGCCTGTTGATTCTTTGTCGACGTCTCTCTCGTGTTTCCAGTGGTTCTCTTTTTCAGGTAATCTCTTCTCTCCACGGTGCGCGTCTAGTGGTTCCCCTACTCAAAGCCCCACCCACACCAACTTCTCAACACTCCCTTTACTCTTTGTTGTTTTTTCGTTGTCGGTGGTTTTTTGTGTGTTTGTATGTGATCTTTTGTCTGTCGCTATATCGAAATATCTCTGTTCTTCTCTGGAGGTGGATGGTTGTTGGGTGTTCGTGTCCTTTTGGTGTTCTCATCTTCCGGGTGTTCTTTCATGTTTCCTTCTTCTTGATATAATTCTTGGTCCGCCCCGGGTATCGGGGGGTGGCGGGTGACGGGTGCGGTGCCAGGGTCTCGGCATGGCCGCCGGGGGCGGCGCCTGGGGCATGGCCGCCGAGACTCTAACCTCCGGTCGTGGCGGGTGGGGCCGCTGGGCGATTCTGCCCTTGTAGTCCTGTCTTGGTGGGGCATAGGCGCGTTGCTTCGGCGCGAGTTGCAAACTACCTTCCGTAGTCCTGTCGTTTCTCTGTCCTCCTGAGTTATTGTTGTTCTTCTAGTTTATTGAGGTCGACTGACCCAGCGGGGTTTGGTGGTCGTCTTGTGGTTGGCTGGAGGTCGTGGTGTGGTCGGACCGGGTGCGGGCAAAAAACTTGACCCTGATTGTGTCCGGCGGTCATGGTTGCAAAGATCTTCACATCGGTTTTGGGAGAGACCGAGCTACAGGCGTTTGACATGCAAGTTAGTCGGTTTGGCGGCTATAACGGCCACGGATTCACATGGGTTAAATGAAGCGCGTTCAGCGAAGCAATCAGTGTCCAGAAGAAATCAGGATATTTCGAGCTATTTATATATTGACTGTAACAAAAGTAAGCTTATTAACCCAAATAAATTCAGTCCACAATTTATACCATCGATGCCCCTCTCAACGTTTTCTATAGAACGTCGCATCACTCATAAGAATAATTTGATGAAAATAATGACGTCAATACACGTATCAGTTTCTGGAGGAGTGAATGAATCATACCATACGAAGGAACAGACATGGGTGGACCCCTTGGTGGGTTGAGGTTTAAAGTATTGTCTATATTTGGGGGTGGTGGGTATAAGGGGGGCGACCCCCTAAATATGCCACATCTTGAAAAAGATGTTTCCCCCAAAAGGGGGGGGTGGGGGTGGGGGGGGGGGGGGGGGGGTACGGAGAAGGGGTTGACCCAACCTTCTGTTATCCCTTGTCTTTTCCATCTTGCAGATACCACTTTATATTTGACAATAAACTAGATATGCCCTTATCATCAATTTGGAGGGTCATTTGCTTAGTTTTGGCCGCGTGCATTCAAATGAGAATCCATGGATAGGGGGGAAAAGTATCTACTACTGATTCAAAAGACTATAGCTTCGGCTTACTTACCGATTAAGCCTTATCTTTGCCGCAAATTACGAAAATAAAATATGCTTTGCGATGATACCACATATGTTAAGATAATTTATTGAAAAATTCAAAATGACGGAAATAATCAGGGTCATTTTTACTCACCTTGTCATTTGATGTTGTGCTTGCTGTAGAAATCAAGTTTACATGATTTACGGTGGTAATGCCGTACTTTTATTCTTCTGAGTTTCTTTCTTTATTTGAACGTGAATAGAAATTAATATGATAGAATATTTTCAAAATAAATATACACTGCACAAAGTCACACTTGGCAGTATACAATAGTGTAAAAAACAGAAAACAACTGACGATTAAATACGTTTACTCTGTCATTCTGTTTATAAATCCACGGCTTCCTACATCCTCGAACTGCCAGTGAATAATTGTAAGTATTGTGATTTTTTAAAACCTTTAAAACATATTTGATACAGCCTTTTTTGGTAGTAGGCTGATCCGGGCCGCTTTGTTTTTTAAACCGTTTTAATCTGAGTGGTGTAGAATATTTTATTTTGTTCAACGTACTTAAAATCGACTGATGTCTCAATGACAGCAAAGAAACATAACCTATGTGTACAATCGCATAACCGGCCAAATCGCATATCCCGATGAGCGCCGGTCCCGACGTTTCCGGATAACGAGTGGACTGTAAAACATTTACTAACATGCATGTACATTTTTTTTTTAACGAATTTTTCTCAATTCGATCGTTTCCTTCAGTTAGCCGACTTACATTGCTCGATTTTCCCTTACTGTCGGTTGCGGGTATTAGTAATGAACCGCTCACATGGCCTTTGGAACATGATATGCATCTCAAAAAAACTACCACCTGGTAAACATACCTTCAAGATATTGATGCCTTATATCCTGCCGTAGAAGCGTTGCATCCGAAGCATTTCTCCGCGCGTGATGTCCGGAACAGAATGCAAAGAGTAAGATTAGTAATTAAAACGATAAAACTGTTTTATGATATTTAGCAGCTTTTTGCTTGAATTAAAACAGCTGAAGTTTGCCGCCGCAATATTAGGGACTAATCAAAATATTACTCCAATGTTTTATTGTATCCATAGTTCTTTCTGCCTTTTATTTTTACTTTGCTTTTTTCCGTGCCTAAATTCACTTAAAAAAATCTCCGGTAAAATTCAATTTATTCGACTTGAAAATACAACTGACATTGGTCATTAACATATCAATATATGGTAACGAAGAGTGTTTGCCGGACCATATAAAGAGTCCTGCTCGTTGAACTCTACAGGGATTTGGCCCTTGTAAAATTTGAACGTACTTTTCTATTCTAACCATATTCCAGCTCCAAATGGAAGCAGTTCTGCATGATGAAAAAAATCCTGAACCAGCAGATTCAACACGATCTAGATCGTCTGTCAGGACACACGAGTGAGAAGAAGTAAGCCGATTTAAATTATTCGTCACAAACAATGTTCAAGAAATGTACTGTTAATATTAAATTTTAAAATTAGCTGTTTAGTAGGGAAATGAAAAATACAACGTTAAATTATAGCCAATTCTCGCGCGTTTCGCGCGCATTGCGCATATTGAATGTCATACTTTATTTTAAACCATTAAATCGCCTTTATCGCACGCTTGCAAATTTACCAATTTTTGCATGAAACTTTGCTTCACCCTAAAATTTTTCTTACCCCCCTTCCCCTAAAATGTTTCCGGTGGCCCCCGACCCTGCCGACGGCGTGCACCCCCCCCCCCCCCACCACCACCACCACCACCACCCACGTTGTAAAATCAGCCATTTTCCCCGCATGTCTCACCTTCATACATCTGCCAAGCGTACCAAAACCTCTAGTTTTTAGTAAGACCCAGCCCTGTGATTTTTCGCCTTTTACCTTGTTATGATGTGCCACATTCAACATCTTGTATCACTGCATTTTTTTAATTTAGCGGGACGTATACGTAACACGGAAAACGCCTTTACCCTGTCTGATGTTGGTCAATATAAACGAATGTAGAGATGTTAGACAGGGTAGTCGACCTTTGAGCATAGTAAAGTTTTAGATTTTATCCGGCCTGGATTTTGTCAAAAGGTCCTCCACAATACCTAGTTTGAAAAAAACTGTAAAGCTAAAACAAACAGTTCAAGCATTAGAAATTCTGCATGTTCCTCCGGAGTTAACCTTTCAAAATATCTGTTACTGTTGTCGGCTATTGCATGAATGCTTTGATAAAAAAAACTTTAAAACGTGGTTTAATAAAAAACCTGATTTTTTACGGATAAGAGTAAATGTTTGAAAGCGTGAGACTCAAACCCATTGCGTGAAGGTTTACTGGCGCTGCAGTTAAATATGTTTGTTCCTATTTTTCAGTTTACATGAAAAGATAAGTCAAATGTCGTCTGCTTTCCAATTCCAGCGCCATGTTTGACCTTCCACATGTCAGAGTTCACTGAAAGCAATTACGAGACCACAGAAGTCCCATTGGCTAACACCCTGAATGCCAAAGGCTACCCCATAGAGGACTTCTTTGTTTGACCTCAACCTCGTACGAAAGAAAAGAGACAACAGAAGTAATACGTACAGATCTAACAAAATACACGGAATTGCTGACTATAAAAGACAAGAAGGGACTCCTATTAAACATGTACTTGTTAACGTGACGGGTCGGCCATGGGTAAAACTAGCATGATTAATAAACTTGCTCACAGTGGGCCACGCTTCTCATATGAAAAATACCAATGATAAACCACAACATCCTTTGAGTAAGTTTGATCTTGTTTTTGTTCTTGATGTCAACAAAATCAAAGGATATGGATCTTGTGGATGCGATACAAGATACAACTTTTGTCTTTAATGTCAAAACCTGCGATCGAGGCCATGATAACTGCTAATGGTGGACAAATGTTTGTATTTGTTTGGATACTAGACGACATGAAATCACAACTTGTCTCAGTAGTAAATACCTCCAATCGAAGCATGTTATTGTCACATTAAGACCTGATAGCATTGATGAATTTTGCAGTCAATACAAGGATCATACTCATTTCACAATTAGAGTTTACCAGGAAAGCCGAGAAACTATTTATCGAGAGGTTACTTTTTATCAGGATTGATATTAGTGAGGAAGATAAACTAAACGAAATTTTTGTTGGAACCATCAGCGATCCTTGTATAATGACTGTCACGCTCCGCCCTCTTTTTCCAGCTACAATGTGTTCCTAGGTCTAAATAAACGAACTTTCCTCACGATGACACCCATTGCAATTCTCATACAATGCACGTCCCGCTTCGCTTTGCATTTCAAAGGAAACAATACAGGCGATTGCTCACGTATAGTCAAATAATGAACTCTATGAACTTATTTTTTAGCTTTAGGATTACCTGCTTGAAGGGATTGGTTAATTGAGGAACAATAAAATCTATGTTTGACAAATGGACTTTGGAACTACAAAAGAATCCAATCGGATCCAAGTTATGTTGGGATTGCATGTCGTAAGAGGTAGCATTTGCGTATAGTACTAGAAATAGGGTTGCGGCTTCAGTCCATGCTTTTATGGCGAATTTTATCGAGTATTTGGGATCCACTTTGGTTTCATATTGGTTTATCAATTAAAATCAATCATAATCGTTAATGTTACAAATAGAGAAAGCAGTAAGACTGAGACTGTTGACGAAGTTTAATGGCAGCAGAAATGAATCGTTCACAAATGATAAATTTGTGTTTGTTCACAGAACTGTTCAGGACTTTTTTGCTGCTAAGTATTGGTCAAGTTTAGTTTCATCGGACAGAGCACGGTTTGAGTACTATTTGAATTACATCAATACCAGCAATGTTAAGAGTATGCAATATCTTCTGCGGTTTTGTTGTGGGTGTAGTGAAGAGGCAGCCACTACTATCTTGCAATATGTACAGACAAATTGTGACGTGGATTTGGCCCTGGAACAGACATTGTTATTTGAGTCTGAACTTGAATCTGAATCCGACTCGCTAGAATACATTAAATGAAGATTTTTTTTAAATTAGTTTGTTCTAAATAGGTGTTTTCAGTTCCAAATGAATTCTAGAACAATAATATAGACTAGAACAAAAAGTAAGCTCTAATTTGGGAGGGAAGGCCGGGAAGGAGGTGCGAACTAAAATGGTGGTGCTCGGGTGAAGACACCGGTAAAGACCTCAGTTCACGCCTCTTGTAGTTATTTATAGACCCCACCCGTTCAGGTAGGTTCTCTCCTGGTACCCCTGTTGATGTTGATGATTTTCCAATGACCCTGTGGGATTCGTGCATCGGAGAGTGGGTGTGTATTAAATTGTCTCATTTCTACCGCAAGTAAATACACAGTTTTACCCTATAATTTTACGAATATTCTATTTATGTTTAATCGCTATTACCATTTGTCATTTCTTAACACTTGCAACAGGTGGAGAGCATACACCCATATCTGGCTATTTCCATTTACCGGTTTTATGCATGTAAGCCCTACCTAGAAATAATACGAGAAGTATATATGACTAATAAGGTGTTACCAAAAGATAAGTCCCCCCCCCTAAAATTCGAGGACATTTCGTTGCATAACTTCAGTTAGAACTGGATGTTTAGAAAATTTTAAAAAGTTTTAAAGAGAGGAAACAATTGGCTCTGCGACAAAAGCCGTTGCTTTTCAAAACACACTTGGCATCAACACACATTCGCTTTTTCCCAAACAGATGTTGTCAGAAAAAGTGGCACTTTACCGTATTCAAAGGTCTAAAGTCGAGAAATTATCCATTTGCAACAATGATTTCGTTTCCTTTCTATATGTTAACCATGTTATAGAGTAAAATATAATAACAAAAGCAATTTTACGTTACAAATTTGTGACAATTAATCATTTGAATTAGGATGTGATCTATAGTTATAAGCTGCAAGCTGTAAACATATTAAGCTGAATAATGTATGCAAGTGATATGCAATTTCTTTTGTGTGCGTTATGTAAAACTTCTATGGCAAGTATATTGCACAATAGAACAGATAAACCTGGTTTTTCGTCGATAATCCTGGTTTTTCGATCGAAAAACCTGGTTTTTCAATCGAAAAACCAGGTTTTTCAATTCGATTGTCAGAGTTTTTGATAAACCTGGTTTTTCCAGGTTTTTCGAATTCGATTGTCATAGTTTTCGAAAAACCAGGTTTATCGACCGAGAAACCTGGTTTTTCAATCGAAAAACCAGGTTTTTCGAATTTGATTGTCATGGTTTTTGATAAACCAAGTTTATCGAGCGAAAAACCTGTTTTTTCGCCGATAAACTTGGTTTTTCAATTCGATTGTCATAGGTTTTTTTATAAACCTGGTTTTTCAATCGAAAAACCTGGTTTTTCGAATTCGATTTTCAGAGTTTTTGATAAACCTGGTTTATCGACCGAGAAACCGGGTTTTTCGCCGATAAACTTTGTTTTTCAATTCGATTGTCATAGTTTTTTTGATAAACCTGGTTTTTCAATCGAAAAACCAGGTTTTTTCCAATTCGCTTGTATAGTTTTTGAAAAACCAGGTTTCTCATCGAACAAAAACAGTTTATCCAAAAAAAAAAAAACTATGACAACTCAAATTCCATTAATCCGTTGGTTTCTTGTATATATTACGCATCAGCTCTGTCCTCGGTGCGAAGAAAGCCAACCTAGGGCTACATTAATGTAGTGGAGTTTGAACGTCTATAATATGGAATGATGAGATCTTTATAGCACTTATAGCGCTATCAATAACACTCTTCCACAAGTCACTCAAATATATCAAATATATCAATGTAGAAGTATTAATAGTATTCTCTTATTTAACGACAATCGCTTCTTTAATTGATATGATATGATAAAAACAACAAGTTTTGAATAATGTTGACATGTTAGTAATCTATCGCGGCGCCGCTGCCTAGGCTGATGAAGGCTTCCTTGTAGTGTGCCATAAACCCCAATTTATATGGTTAGGGAATTCCGGTTTTTCAAGGAGATCGAATTGTCATAGTTTTGATAAACCTGGTTTTTCAAGTTTTCGAATTCGATTGTCATAGTTTTCGAAAAAACATGGTTATCGATCGAGGAAACCTGGCGATAAATTGTTTTGCAAATCGGTTTGTCATAGTTTTTTTTTTAAACGTCCGGTTTTTTCAATTGAAAAACCAGGTTTTTTCGAATACGATTGCAATAGTTTTCGAAAAAACCACGGTGTATTGACCGACGAAAATGGTTTTTCAACGATTAACTTGGTTTTTTTTTCGAATCGATTGTCATAGTTTTTTTGATAAAAACTGGTGTTTCAAACGAAAAAAAAGGTTTTTCGAATCGATTGTCACAGTATTTTTGAAAAACCAGGTTTATATTTATAACATTCGGCCGGCAGCCAAGCGAAGGCCCACAATAGTGCCACCAAAACACTAAGATGAAGGCGTGCCCAAATCCTAAATGTAAACTAAAAAATATAACACAAACAAGATTGACAAATCAGGGAGGACGAGACGAATGAGCATGGACAAACTGTTCTAACAACAATGAGCCCGAACAGCTGATTTGAAGCTATGAAAGAAGGAATAGTGACAACTCATCTGGAAGGTGGTTCCATAATGAGGGAGCATATGGGTAGAATGACTTCTGACTAAGACTATTAATACGGCAGAAGGAGTTTTGGGAGCGCACAACTGTAGATACGGCGACCATGCCGGGATGGGGGTAAAAGGATTAGGTTGAGGAGCAAAGGGTTGTTTGAGAATCTTTACAGGTTGACAAATAGTAGCAAATCACGGCGTTTTAGAGAGAAGGGGCAAGTTACATTTGATGAGAAGATCGTCCATGGGTAAGATTCCAGTCCTGTAGAATGACACGGCAGCAAACCCGTTGGGGTGGCCTCAACTCATGGTAATTTCTGGTTGAGTGGGTGATAGGGTGATACATCCATATTCCAGGATAGGACGGAGCCAGGTATAAGATACGACGGATAACAAGGGGAGCACTATGGAAGGACCTGTGGAGAAAACCAATGCTTTTTTCCTGGCATTTCTTACAACATTATCGATAATGGGTTCCAAACAGATTACTGGAGATCCAAATCCAAGAAATTTTCACAGAGTGACTCTTTCAATAGGCTTCTTGGCCCATTCATGGAAGGTAAGGTCCTAAGGTCTCTTTTGATGGAAATAACCTGTAGCATTTTGTTCTCGTGGCATTGGCTGTTAGGAGGTTGGCACAAAACCATTATGGATGGTATCGTATCATGTCATGAAGTCGAGCAGATCAGAGTTATTAAGAACGGCTTATAGAGAGTGTATCATCAGCATCAGAAACCAGGGCACTGCGGGGTAAGGAAGAGTAGCAAAGATAATTGGCATAGAAGAAAAGAAAAGGTCTCAAGACCATTCCCTGGGGAACACCGGAAAGAACAGGAAGCTGGATCTGAGGAGACACCATATACAGCAACGGTTTGGAAGCGGTTGGATAATATGACCTATCCAGTGACGAAATGACCTGTAATACCCCACAGACCTAAGCTTCAGCAAGAATGGACCTGAAGGTACTTTATCCAAAATCTTTGGTCAGGTCAATATGGCACGGCCATGCTTTTGGGATTTTCAAAAGCTTTGTATACCACGCCGTCATGAAAGAGCCGTGATGAGGCCTCAGATGTAGAGGAGCTCGGAAGAATGCGAACTGACGCTTCAGTGAGGATGTTTTATTTATCTTTTCATGTGTTGGAGCAATATGTCCTGTGGTAATGCATCTCTCTAGAAGATTGCCAATGATATGTTTTGGTAGAGAAATGGGGCGATAATTGTAAGCAGCATTGGGGAATCACCAGATTTGAATATGGGAATCACACGAGACAATTTCCACTGGGGGATGGAACCAGTTGATAGAGAAAGATTGAAGAGCTAACAAAGATTGGTGACACAGACGCAGCAGTATTCTTCAACATTCAGAACTGGTATGCCATCCACACCAGCAGCAGAGTTGTTGGCAAAGCTTTGCAAATGAGTTTGGTTGAATTTCATCAGTTGAGCACCTGAGATGAAAAAGAGGGGAGGTATCATTGTACACGGGTGCAGCAAAGCCGGAACCTACAGCCTTGTTGAAGGTCATTCAGAAAAGAAACGACTAAAAGTGTTGGCCATGTCAATAGGGGTATTGGCACAAACATCCCTTGTAGTTGATGTAATCGGAACAGATCCTGGCCAGACCGCGACTTAACAAAGAGCCCGCAAAAGCGTTGCCAGGGGAGTTGTTTTTGGTGAGAAGCTGTCAAAAGGCATGTTTAGCATACTTAGTGATTTGAAAGTTTATTTCTGGCAAGTTTGATATTTCTGATACATGGAATCCACTTTTGTAATTTTTCCATTTTTTAAACAAAGCATTTTCTTCTGATCAATTGACGAAGTCCAGAATTCACCAGGTGGGGTCCTTTGCTTTCATTTAATGTCATTTGTGGAACAAATTCAGACATAGTTTGCATGAAAAAGCTATGAAACTTATTCCAAGCAGAGTTAACATCACTACTTTCATCAAAAGTAAATCGGACGCGAGAAAACCCTGTTTGTTTCGCCCGTAAACTTGTTTTTTCCACTGATATACCTGGTATTTTCAATCGAAAAACCAGGTTTTTCAATCGCAAAATAGGTTTTTCGGGAATTGATTGTTATAGTTTTTGAAAACCAGGTTTTCGACCGAGAAAACCTGGTTTTTTTCAAAAAACTATGACAATCGAATTCGAACAACCCGTGGTTTTTCGTTGAAAAACCTGGTTTTTCGATTGAAAAACCAGGTATATCAGTGAAAAACACAGTTTATCGGCGAAAAAACCGTTTCTCGTCATACACTGTTTTTTTTCGTCAATAACCTAGTTTTTTTTCGATGAAAACCTGGTTTTTCCGGGGTTCAGCCTGTTATTCCGAAGGCCCTTTATTCCGAAGGTCCGCTTTTCCGAAGGCCCGCTATTCCGAACACGTATTTCCTATACCCGAGGGTCCGCTATTCCAAGAGTGAAATAAGGTCCGCTATTCCGAATATTATATAGGGGTCGCTATTCCGAATATTGATTAGGGTCCGCTGTTCCGAATATTGGATAAGTTTCGCTATTCCGAAGGTCCGCTATTCCGAATATTAAAGGGTCCGCTCCGAAAGGTCGCTATTCCGAATTGAACATACGGTCCGGCATTTCCTAATTTTTTTGAAAAAGTTTCCGCATTCCTAAGGCCCGCTATTCCGAATATTTATGAAGGTCCCCTATTCCGAACATTTTATAAGGCCCGCTACTCCGAAGGTCCGCTATTCCGCTATTGTAATAAGGCCCTCTATGCCGAATATTTAATCATGCCCCGCTATGCCGAATGTTGAATAAGGTCCGCTATTCCGAAAATCTGAAATAGGTCACTATCCGAATAGTGACTAAGGCCCGCTAGTTCCGAACTATTTAATTTTATTAATTGATATTTCTGAATGAAATTTTAGGTATTCGGAATAGCGGACCTTATTTAGCTTTCGGAATAGCGGGCCTTATTAATTTTCGGAATAGCGGAACTTTTATTGAGGTTCGGACTAGCGGACCCTATGTAATTTTCGAAATGGCGAACCGTATCCAATATTCTGGACCTAGCGGGCCATTTCAAACTTGCGGAATAGCGGGCCCTATTCAATATTCGGAATAGGGGCCTTATCTAAAATTCGGAATAGCGGACTATTTAGGTTTCGGAATAGCGGGCCTTATTCATTTTTCGGAATAGCGGACCTTATCAAAATTTCGGAATAGCGGGACCTATCAATCTTTCGGAATAGCGGACATTATTCAATATTCGGAATAGCGGACCTTATTCAATATTCGGAATAGCGGGCCCTATCGAACTTTCGGAATAGCGGACCTTCGGAATAACGGACCATATTCATTTTTCGGAATAGCGGGCCCTCGGAATAGCGGACCTTCGGAATAGCGGGCCTTCGGAATAGCGGGCCTTCGGAATAGCGGACGTTCGGAATAACAGGGTGTAACCGGTGTAGAAGTAATTATTGTCCGGCGTACTCATAGTCCGGGAACAATGGTGAACAATAGGGCAATCGATTCAGTTGACTCTGCACGCAACATTAGTTTCACGCTTTATTCCGTTATCGTCTATGGACCCCCGGACTGTGGCTCCTGCCGGACTATATCTGCTTTCACACCGGTTTTTCCATCGAAAAAACAGGTTTATCGACGAAAAACCAGGTTTATCTGTTCTACTGTGCAATATACTTGCCATAAACTTCAGCATTTTTTCTGTAAATGTTCTTAGTGTCATTCTAACCCAAGTTCTGAAAATGGCAGTTTCGTTTTTAGTTGGAGCTCACTCTTCCACTCCAACGGTTTGAAAATAACATATTATTGCTTGATAACATATTCTTAAACAGCTGTGAAAAATGTAAGCAATTCCATTGGCTGATGCCTGGGTTCAATTCGACATTCTTAAACATCTGTGAAAATGTAAGCGATTTCATTGGTTGATGCCCGGGTTTAATTGAACCCAGGTAGTACGCGCTGCGTATTGAAGTTATTTTTAGGTTGAAGCGCTCGCGTCATACCGCGTTTTGCTACTTGCGCGCGCGCCTGCCTACGTTGAGTCTCGTTGCGTATGATCGTTGCGTTCAACGGGTTGTTCGATTGTTGTCACTGGGTGGTGGCAGTCCTTTCTTGTTGTATTTAAGCCGTAAAGCATCGCGAAATTGGGTTAAAGATGACCTTAAATGATAAAGATGTTTAAGAATGAGAATAAAGGTATGATTTTGGGAACCGGTACTCTCTTTACGACGAATTGAACCCGGCGACACCATTATTTTTGCGTGGAAGAACTCGGCCTCCGGCCTCGTTCTTCCACTTAAAATAATGGTATCGCCTTGGGTTCAATTCGTCGTAAAGAGAGTACCGGTTCCCAAAATCATACCTTTATTCTCCAAATTGAACCCAGGTATAGGCGCTGCGTATTGACGTTATTTGGAGGTTGAAGCGCTCGCGCCATGCCGCGTTCTGCTACATTTGCGCGCGCCTGCTAACGTTGCGTCTCGTTGCGTATGTTCGTTGCGTTCAACGGGTTGTTCGATTTTTGTCACTGGGTGGTGGCAGTCCTTTCTTGTTGTATAAGGATCGCAAAATTGGGTTAAAGATTACCTTAAGTTATAAGCTGTTTAAGAATGAGAATAAAGGTATGATTTTGGGAACCGGTATTCTCTAATTAAAAGTTTTATAATTTTCAGTCAACATTTCGTGATGTGAATTGAACCAAATGCGTTGTCAATATTTAGGATTTCCTGGCTAACTACTCCTCCGAGGGTCAGATTCTAGAATCTATAAAACGTCATTATTAGGGAATTCTTTTCAGATTTTTTTTCAGCTGACATGGTACAATGCACAATGTCAATACGTGCATTGTACCATGTCAGCTGAAAAAAATACTATTGATATGGCTTCGATACAAAGGTCACAGTTCACTTGTTTTTTTTGGGGGGGACAGTTCGATATTCCGACGTGTCATTGCTCCGAAAGGTTTTTTCTCCGAACGGTCATTACTCCGAACACACTGTTCTATGGAAGCTCATAATTCCGAAAGGTTTTTGTTCCGAAGGGTCATTAGTCCGAAGTTCATTACTCCGAAAGGTCGTTTCTCCGAAAATAAAGATCATTACTCCGAAAGGTTTTATCTCCGATCGATCATTTCTCCGAAGGGTCATTACTCCGAAAGATTTTTATTCCGAAGGGTCTTTACTCCGAAAATGAAATAACGGTCATTAATCCGAAAGTTATTTGATCCGAAAGGTTTTTACTCCGAAAGGTCATTATTCCGAAAGGTCGTTTCTCCGAATTTTCGGAATATCGACCTTTCGGAATCATAACCTTTCGGAGTAAAAACCTCATTTTTTATTTCATAGGATATTTACTCCGAAAGGTCATTACTCCGAAAGGTCGTTTCTCCGAATTTTTGGAATATCGACCTTTCGGAATAAAAACCTTTCGGAGTAAAAACCTAATTTTTTATTTCATAGGTTGTTTTTTCTCATTTACCCTGTGAAATCCTAGGGCTAAATGGCGTTTGTTTTTGGATGTTAAGCCCGAAAACGTGCTCTATTTTGGACGACCAATATTTAATTTTACATATTAAAATCACGTTTTTTAGATCTCACATAACACGGCTTGAAATATCGGGCACAAAACGCAACAGATAGGTTTGGGGTGAAGGCCATTCTATCAAGATTAAATCGTTATACACTTAATCGGGTTATCCCCTTTAACTTAAAAATGATGTCTTAAAATTATGAAAAACCGAAGTAAAAAATCCTATGAAATAAGGTTTTTACTCCGAAAGGTTTTTATTCCGAAAGGTCGATATTCCGAAAATTCGGAGAAACGACCTTTCGGAGTAATGACCTTTCGGAGTAAATATCCTATGAAATAAAAACAAATAGGTTTTTACTCCGAAAGGTTTTTATTCCGAAAGGTCGATATTCCGAAAATTCGGAGAAACGACCTTTCGGAGTAATGACCCTTCGGAATAAAAACCTTTCGGAGCAATGACCCTTTTTTAGATTTCGGAATAATGACCTTTCGGACCAATTGCCGTTCGGATTAATTTACCCATCGGAGAAATAGACTTTCGGAGAAAAAAACATTCGGAGTAAATACCTTTCGGAATAAAGACCTGTCGGAGTAATAACCTTTCGGAACAAAAACCGTTCGGACAAATGACACGTCGGAACATCGACCTGCACCCGGGTTTTTTTTTTACTTTGGAGTTAGATGCAGGAAATAAAATAATGGAAATGGTTCAGGTCTAATTGTCTAACATTACACTTTTGTCTATCCGGGGTAAATACTACGGGGGTAATGGGGTGAATACTAGGGAGACAGCATTTAAAGGTGTCACGAGAGACTTTGGGGCATCCATGTATTGTGTTATGTAGTGATTTTATAGTATAGATAAGTCCCCAATAGATTTCCTACCTTGTAGTTGGCTACAGAAATGCCTTGAAAGTTAAAACAAAAGGCGATTTTCATTTGCTTAATTTCAATATAAAACATAGACTGAATTTAGTATTTGCTCCTATAGTACATTGAATTTCACAATTTTGTACCAAAGAAATGATTCTCAGCTTAATCATTTCACATGGGGATATTTTTGATAGAAAGCTTTACATTAGTGGAAAAATCTGAAATTTCACATTTTAGGGATACCTGTTATGTGAAATCTCTTGTTGCACTTTCAATAATGGCAATTCAAAACCGTTCAACGTGGGGTAAAGGTTTTCTGGCGGGACGGCAGGTGCAGGCCTAGGGGAGCAAGCGATTTGTGGCACATAAAATTTGTGGAACGCCTTTTTCAATATTACCCATTTACGATGACATTATGCAATTGAAATCTCCTGCTTGCTACGCTAACATAAAATAATGTAGACAATTATAACATTTGATAATAGGTTTCTAACTGGCATGTGCACTCTGGGGGATAATTTGGTACGTCGATGCAAGGACCCAACAAATTAGCACTTTGTCGGAAATTCTTACTTTGACTAGGAAAATGACCAATCTAACTTTTACTGTCCTCATATGTTGATGTGATTGAAATAGATATGTTAGTTAAACTGCATTAAATAATATGAATTATTAGACTAACACACCCCTCTGTGCGTCAGAGGTTTTAGGAAATACATCGGGGAATTCCTGTCACGCAGAAAAGAAAAAAGAGAGAGAGTGAGAGTAACAGCTGTAGAAGCTGTTAGCGAGTATAATGCAAGTAGATTATTTGTGATGGTATTTGTAGAACAAAAAGACAGTAAGTAATCTATGATTAATCTGAGATTTGGTGCAAGTATATTTCAACGATAAGCAAGAAAACTGTATAGGATATTTTAGATATTTTTCAGATGATGGGCCTCGGAACATGTACGTATTTATATGGCTTCGATCCCAAAGGTCAACTTTATGTTTGACCTTGAGTTTGCTTCAGGAAATAAAATAAAAAATGCCCATGTTTTAGAATGGTAGTTGTTCAGTGTTGTTTTTGCGCTCAATTTGTGTAATTATTAGAGGTTTAAAATTAATTAATTTGAGGGTTGAAATGGGATCCTCAAAAAAATTGGCGTGTCTAAAAATCTGGGGCTATATTTTTAGTTACGTCAAAGGACGTCAATATTTTTTTTTGTATGCTAAAGGAGGAGTGATTTTGGCAAATCATTTTGGTGATCACCCCTGTGTGTGAATTACTATTGGACAACCCCTAATAGTATTATTGATATTTTTAATGTACAACAGTACGAATATAATAATAATAACAACAATAAGCACACCAGAGAGGAGAAGTGTTAGTAGTTTATGGGCATTTAATATACTAGGCCGCGTTCCCGGTTTCGCGATCACCTGGTGTTTCGCGATCACATGGTTCGCGATCAACTGGGTTCGCGATCTCTGGGTTTTCGTGTCACCTGGGTTCGCGATCAACATGGCATGAATGACCACAGGTTTGTCAAGGTGCCTTTGACGGGAATGACTTATCATGACCGTTACATTGTTTTTGGCGCCACCAAAGTTTCGTATGGATACACCAAGTTACCCAATTGACCTCCGTTGACCTTGAAGGACCCCTGATGACCTGTGCTGGCTTGCTGGCTCAACCAAAAAACCCCACTCAGTTTCAGTCACTACACCAAACATTACTCCATTTGACTACATTGACCTTTGAATGACCCTCATGACATTGTCATGACCTTCAATTTTTTGGCATCAACCAATCGACCCACCCTCCAGTTTAAGTCCATACCACCGTTTACCCTCCCTTTGACCTGGAATGCCCTGATGACCTTGTCGTGACCTCAAAAATTTTTGGCAATAACAATTGACCCCACCTCCAAGGTTTCACTGTCCATAACACCGTTTACCCTCATTTGACATTAACATGAACATATGTGAACTTGTGACATTCAAAAATTTCGGCACAACAATCGACCCAGCCACCAAGTTTATTCAGGATACACCACGTTGAAATACATTTGACCTCATTTGACCTTGAATGATGACCCCTGATGACCTTTAATCCACCTAACCAATACAACCTTGTCTTCGGACGTCAAGAGGCACTCCATACCAAGTTTAGGAACGTGCGACCCTCGGTCTCGAGAAATCAACAGTTTAACCTCTTGACCTTGAATGACCCCTAATGACCTTGTCATGAGGCCTTCAAAATTTTTGCATCAACAATTCGACCCCACCCTCCAAAGTTTCATGTCCATACACCGTTTACCTCCATTTGACCTTGAATGACCCTGATGACCTGGTCGTTGACCTTCAAAATTTTTGGATATAAACAGTTGCCCAACCTCCCAAGTGTCTGTCCTACACCGTTGACCTAATTTGGAGCTCTTGAATGACCTCTGTTGACCTTGTAGTGACCTTCAAAATTTTCGGCAATCAACAATCGACCCGCCCACCAAGTTTTGTCTGGATACACCAACGTTAACCCATTTGACCTCAATTGATGACCTTGAATGACCCCCTTGATGACCTAATCCATCTAAACCAATAACAACCTCTGTCTTCGGACGGTCAAGAGGCCACTCACACCCTACAAAGTTTCAGAAAAGTGCGACCCCGTCTCGAGAAATCAAACGTTTAACCTCATTTGACCTAACCAATACAACCGCTGTCTTCGGACGTTCAAGAGGCACTCACCTACCAAGTTTCTGGAACGTGCGAACCCTCCGTCTCCGAGAAATCAACGTTTAAAACCTCATTTGACCCTTGATGACCCCTATGACCTTGTCCAATACCTTCAAATTTTTGGCATCAACCATCCACCCCACCTTCCAAGTTTCATGTCCTAACCCGTTTACCTCATTTGACTTGAATGACCCCGATGACCTGTCGTGACTTTCAAATTTTTTGGCATCAACATTGGCCCCCACCCTCAAAAGTGTCATGTCTGACAACCGTTCTCATTTTGGACCTGAATGACCTCTGTGACCTTGTCGTAACCTTCAAATTTTCGGACAATCACCCACATCGACCCCCCTCCCACTCAAGTTTTTGTCTGGATCCACCCACGTTACTCATTGGACCTCCTTTGAAAACCCCCCCTTTTTGAATACCCTGAATTGACCTTTTAATCACTAACCAATACCCTCTGTCTCGACGGTCAGAGGCCTCACCTAACCAAGTTTCAGAACGTGCGAACCCTCGTTCTCCGAGAAATCAACGTTTTAACCTCATTTGACCTGAATGACCCTGATAACCTTGTCGTGACCTTCACAATTTTCGGCATCAAAATCGACCCCACCATCCAAGTTTTATGTTCATTACACCATATTTACCCCATTTCGAACCTTTTTTGACTTGATGACCTCCGATGACCTTTGATCCACTACCAATACAACTCGGTCGTCGGAAGGTCAAGGGAGCACCCCCCCACCAGTTTTCCTGGAACGTGCGAAACCTCGTCCTCCGAGCAAATAGCGGGTCGATTTTACCTCTTTGACCTTGAATGACCTCAGATGACCTTTGATTCACTACCAATACAAACTCGGTCTTCGGAAGGTCGGCACCCACCCACAATTTCAGGAACGCTGCGGACCCTCGGTCTCCGATCACATAGGCATGTCCTTTGGACCTCTTTGACCTCCGTGACCCCTATGACCTTTGATCCACTAACCAATACCAACTCGGTCTTCTTTCTTCAGTGGCAAGAACCCGCCCCACCAATTTTTTCAGGACCGTGCGAAAACCTCGGTCTCCCGAGAAATCAGACCGTCATAAAAAAGACAGACCGACCACCGTTATTAATATAGATGTCACATTCGGTTGACTCTGCAAAGAATTGAGAATAAACGAATTGAAACTTTGTTTTGCACGAAACTTTAAGAATAATTATTAAAATTTGTAAGACTGTTCACTATTCTCATAACATAGGTCTTAAAAGTAAAATATAGTTGACGGTAGGGCTTCTTTGATTTAATCATATGCGAGTTTTATATAGTAATGGGTTAATATGCAAAATGCGGGGACAAGACCAAAGCTCGTACAGCTGGTTGCAAGCAAGATGAAAGTTTATACAACCTACAACGAGATGCCATAAATTACGAATACGGTAAGTACACTTTTACAGATAGCTCCAATCTGATTGGCCATAACTCAGATTGGAATCAACATACCCCAAGTTTCTTTACACGCACAATTCTGCATATATGCGAGACGTCCCACAGTCTCGGCTCTGTCTTCGGAGTCAGGGCACATTAGGTTTCAACTGACATAAATCACACTTATTTCAAACTCCGCACTCACCAACACGATCTCTAATGTATATACAAAATCAACACTAAAATCCTAAAAGAAAAATAGATAACTGGGTCCTCCCTGGACCCTTGGATATCGGTCCCTTGTAATAGGCGCTGACCACTTTTTTACCCCAATGCCGCCCATACGCCCTTATACAAACCAACTTGTCCACGGATTTACAAAATTCAATACCCCTGGAGAGAGTGTAATCTCCTTACCATCTGTTATACGCAATACCCTGAGAGGGTCTACATCGATGCAGAACATGAGGGTGTCCCCTCTGGTGTCAACACTACTATCCATATTGCACGGCAGATTTTTGGACCGAACATTTGATGAACACTACTCAAATAACCTTAGTGCCCAAGGGGGGTGGTCCATAGTACCCCACATTTGATTTTTTTTTTGCATTTCTCTGTTACGCAATCAAATTTTTCCAGGAGTTTTTTGCTACTTGGGGGTGTCTGATTTATGAATACGCTTTCCCTGATGCAAAAATTTAAATCCCCCACGGCCGTATTAGATGATTAGGTTGGGTCCCTAGACCCCCCCCCTGGCACTAACGGAAGTTAAAAAAATCAAGATATTTTACTAATAAAGTAATTACATCTTGGGATTAATATTGCTTAATATATACCTTAAGATGTAATTATTAATAATTAAAATTTTTAATTCATTGTTAATATCTTAAGACTATTTGCAATATTGAATTTTATGTTTAAGTGTGCTCCCTCGACACCTTCTTTATTCTATACAACCTACTTTTTCATACCAACAAAAGTAACCTTAACAAATATAAAAAAACCAAAGTGGCTGTTTTAGAATTCAGAGTACCAATGAAGCACGGTCGCGATAAGCGTCTTCACGGGTCGAGCTGGTCTTCAAAAGACCTACCAATTGGTTTGTAGGCGAACCCTTTCCATTATACAAATTAAAGGCTGACTCGAGATTTCGAATCTCTTTTTTTCTGTGTTATAATTAAAAAAAAATAAAATTAAAATAAAAATTTTGGCAAAACGGCGCCAAGCTCGAGCACCAAGCACTCTCGAATGCCGTACGGCCTCCACATGAACACTTTTTGCATAGGGTAAACACACTCAAAGAGATGAAAGTGATGAAAAAAACAATCCACACTGTTAAAATGTCGTAAAAATGTCATTTGAACTGGCACTGGGACGCACACAGATTAAAAGACTGCTTTATTTGCACGTTTGTGAGTCCCCAGTTGCCAGTAAAATCACTTTTTTACGGTTCTTTTTAACAGTGGCATATAAATTATAAAGTGGCGTGGGGTGGGTGCAGGACGGTACCTTACTGCCTCTGCTTTCGCAACCAGATCTCTCACACAATTTGACAAAGCAATTTTTTAATAAATTAATTACTTTGCATAGGGAAAAACTTCTGAATAGTAGAATTCAGTTTTATATTGAGTTCAACTGTGTTTGGATTTCTGTTTCTTTTCAGAATTTATCAAATAGGGATTGAGCGCGCCCACCCCACCCCCTTTTTATAGGGTCCAGGAATATCCAAGTTTGGAAAAGCGATTTTTTTTCCGAATTTCCCGCGCACCCGCGCCAATCTGCGCTATATCGCCGATCTGCGTAATGAAGCATCCCAAAGGCCTTGAAATTTTGGAATTGCATTGTTACAGGTGTTTTCCCAGCATAAGTAGTAAGTTCCTTAGCTGCATGACTCTGTTTTTGGAAAACGAAATGCTCAAGTAAAATTCACGTAACTGGTATAATCCATGTGTTACACTTCCGGTCACTTGGTAAAATGCTTTTACTCCCAAGGCAAGGGCGAAACACTCCAACCTCAGATCCGATGTCTACTATAGGGTGTGTAAGGCTACTGCATTTAGTAGTACACGAGGCCATACCATGCGTTGATAACTGTCTTAAGGTGTGGCATACCAACCAAACCAGCAGACACTACCCCCACCTATTGTATAGCCCAGTGGTCCACATTGTCATAAGCCACAATACTGCATCATTTCAAACTTGTGTATCTTGGGGTTAAGCTATAGAATCGGCAATATACAAACATCATCATCATTGTCTACTTACTTCGGCAGCATCGACTGACCTGGTCCAAGGGGGGGGGGCGTTAGTCTCGTAATTTAGAAGAGTTACATCGAATTGCAGACATTTTCTTGGAGCCACCTCTTCTAACAATCACGGCAATCCGCTCCTCAATACACGATATATCACACTTTGACTGGGAACTCCATTGGCGATAATGTCCACTTTACAGATTTTCAACCAGGACATCAAGCCCCGTATGACGCTCCATCATGAAGGTGAGTAAAATGTATGACCCGATATTTGATCAAGAAGATGGGTTGTAAACTGCAATTAGTATACGCTCGTATATATAATTGAACCACAGATACTATGATCCAAGCACCATCATTTTTGCGACTATTCACCGCAATTGTTTTCTTTTTTTTGTTGTTGTTGTTGTGTTCAATCGCACAATTCCATTTATTCGACTATCGGGTACCGGTTGGCTAGCGCAAATGAGGATTTCTTCGCGAAATCTTTACAAACCACTTCAAATGAAGGTAGTTCTCTGTGCTTTTGTAGTGTGTAAGTCTCTTCTATGAGGCGTCTTTCTCTCCAGGCTTCACTACAGGTTTGGCGTTAGGCCAGCTTCTCTCATAAACCCAGTGCCATATCCTCCAGTTAATAACCTCTTCAATCTGATACAACTGAGTAGTCTGGATCCAAGGTCACCCTTACATAAACAGAATGGTGCGATAGGTCAAAGCTCTCTAGCTCAGACACACCACCTAGACATCACAGCTGTAAAGTGCCTAAAGTGGCACTACTTGTAGGATTTTCACGCGAACATTTAAAGCAATCGGCACATATTTTGAAGGCGCCCCCAATTTTCAAAATTTAATAGTTTGGCACAGTACGTTGGTGTGGTCAGTAACTATACCTGCGAACAAGAATGCTAAAAATGGCGTATTATCATAAATTAAGCGCTTTGTAATGAAATTGATCCCAGATGACTTCACGGTAGAGCGGAAATGCTCGTTTTGTCCGTTCCATGATGAAAGTGCCACTCGGAGAAAATAACCATCTAACATTGACTTGCCTGCAGCGTTAAAAACATAATGGATGAGCGTAGAGAACCTACATGACGCGATTTTCCGTCTATTTCAATGAAGGGGCTTTCCTCCCAGCGCGTTTGATTATCAGCGGGGGATCTAATTACACAATTCCTTCGTTTTGAGCCCAGCATTCACAGTATTGTTTACTAGCCCGTCACCAATGCACACAGTGGTAACAATCTCCCCTTTTTTTGAAAATTGGGGGCGCGTCTTCAAAAAATTGCGAATATTGCTTTAAATCCACTTCATCGAGTTCTTCAAAATGTAAACACATCTCGCCCCCTATTTTTCAATCCGATTTTTGCACTGTTTGTATTGGTAATGGCTACGCTCACAAGCTGTATTTGGTCAAGAATTATGGTTTTTTATGCTTTGTTTACTTATTAAATCGGGATCCGATTTTTTAAGTCTAGAACCGTCGTAATGGCTCATCAAGACCGCTTTGTTGTCGTTTTTCCCAAGAACATAATATATGTGTTTGATATACCTACCACTACAATTTAGAGACAAAATGGGCATTTGAGTATGGGAAAATGGTAACTATTGGTGACTGTTGCTTTTTTTACTTGTTCTGCGAACTCTAAGCGCCAGATTCTTGTTTGCATTATAATACCAATTTTTAGTTTATTTGGTGGTCTGAGCTTATGATCCTAGGAATTCTTATCCGAAAGAAAAATTACTTCTAATGAATGTTACGGTAGTGCCGAGGGTATAAAAGTGATCGAATCGATCATTATGGGATGAGTACAAATGATGCTCAGTATCCCAAACCAAGCTAGGGATTTTCAGCGCTATCAACATTTTAAAGACCACTATCAGCGATAGTTCTTCAAAAGTAAACAAATCGCACCCCCGATTTTCAAGTCGATTTTTTGCACTGTGTTATTGGAAATGGCAAGCGTAAACAAGCCGTATTGTCACCAAGAGAACAAAAAAAAATTTTTTTTTATTGTTTTTTTATGCTTTGTTTACTAATAAAAAATCGGGATCCGATTTTTAAGGTCTAGAACAGTCGTAAATGGCACGGTGGTTTCCCTATACCAATGTTCCATTAACAGATCACGCATTTATGTTTCGAATCCATCACCCTATTCTCTTCTCGTTTCTAGTTTCTCCATTACCAAGTAGTTTTCCCCCATTTGACATTTAACGACATCATTGCGACATAAGAAATCAATAGTTGTCTCTATATTACTGTCAGATAAACGAAACAGGGATGTTTCAGTTCTGTTCAGAGCACGTGTGGCCCCCCAGTGGATAAGTGCAGGACTCACGATCATTGAACCGTTTTAAAATCGTGGTCGAGGTCCCATTTTGGCAACGTGTTTGTGTCCTGGGCAAGAGATACTTAGCGATTGGGTAGCGTATGGGGGATATACCAATCTAAGTGCTGATAGAGTTGTGCGCCTAGCCAGCAGCCACCGAGATGAAGCGAGTGATTGTGACGATTTCTGATGGCAGCCGGTTAATAATAATTGGCAATCGGGCCTGAGCACCCCGCAGGTGAATGTGCGCGGTTATAGTTCGACATTATTATTATTAATTATTATTCATGCTGTTTATAATTAAAATCGTAGAAATTAAGGACCAATATTAATGTTCTTTTTTAACTTAATCAATTGTCTTATGAAGGTTTAAAAGTTCTGAAAATTGACATTTGCATTTGTCTGAATGTAGATCGATGGGATAGAAAATGATTGGTCAGATAAGATGGAAAGAAGATGACATGCGATTAGACGACCAGAAAGCACAGCAGTATTTTCTCGACATCGATCGAGCCTTCGTACTTGCTTAGAATTCTTATATCCTCAACATTTCACTTCAACCCAAGACATAAGGACCCGCACTCACAGAGGTATGTAAAAAATGGCATTATATTTGTTACGCAAACTATTAATGTGATTACAAATAAAGGCATTGTATTCCATCAAAAAAGAAGAGATTAACTTTAAATCACCTAGAACAATTGTGGCCTTTATTGGTAATAGTAATATTACAAACATTCATAATCAAAAAAAGTGCTAAGAATTTTTTGTTATACAGAGAGGTACTAAATTTTCCTAATTGCTGTATAGCTGTGAGTAACATCAATGTAGTAATGCGAGGAACTCGAAGTGGTTACCTGCATTAAAAGCACCGTGGGTGACAAATTGAACTATCCCAAACATCGTTCAATGATCTAGGCGCAACAATGACAATAAGAATTACAATTCTTTTTCAGACTCCAAATGGAACCATTAACACCCCAAATGAAAGACAGCATGAATCTTCAACTGATCACGTGATTGAAAATCTGTTCACAAGCAACACAAACGAGTTGGACAAGAAGTAGCGTATCTCAAGAAATATCAACAACACTATCCAAGAAAAAGGTAATGAAAATATTAAAATTGTTGGCATTCTAATGATTTCAATACTGAAGAGAGGGGAGGGAATAACTGTTTTACGGCCGACAGACGTGAGTTTCGCGTTTTATGGGTTTTTAGGCTGTGGATGCAGAATAAAAATATCCAATGTGGAGTTTTGAAGGAGTGAGAGAATATTGCAAAATTTTTACAGTTTTAGTTGGGGTATTTGACAAAACTCTTAGATCAGAGGTGACTATATTACCAACTTATATTAAATCTTCTGTTTTGTTCCTGTAGCTGAACATTTGATCTCTCTCAGTGTCAGAATCACTGAAAGCCAGACTACAGAGCAAACCGAAGCCAGTTAGGATTGTGCCAGGAGGCCCACAAAGAGTTTCATTGATGAGTTCTTTGTGGATTTAGAACTCGTTCATGAAGAAAAAAGACCAACATTACAGTAATTGTTAAGAAATTGAAGGTATTTAAAGAAAGACTTGCTTACTTTAAGGATCGCAGGGGGCGTCCTCTCCCACTCAGTGATTGTTTTAGAGGTGATGCGGTGTGGTAAAACACCAGTAGTGATAATATATAATAGTCTCATGAGTGGGCTACTCTCCATCAAGATGGTATGTGATGACGACTACAAACTCTGAGTAGAATTTGAGCTTGTTTTTTGCCTCTTGATATCAGATCATTTTCAAACCAGACTATGGATCTTGCAGGTGTATTCAACGACCAGCTGTGCCAAGAGTCCAATATTGCAATAGCGACATGTTGACAATACATGGTGATAAAAGCTGGTATCTATTTGATGGGTTTGACGAGTTGAAATCACAACAAGAAGTACTTAGTAGCCCCACTTTTCACACAAAGTTATGTTTGTTACAACTCCAGACCTGAAAAGGTTGACGAATTCTGTTACTATTACAATGGTTACGTTCATGTCAAAGTCTGTGGTTTCTCAGAGGACACAGTCAGCGAAACACTGTAACAAAGTATTTGATGTCAGGCGCAGATGAAAACGAAAAGAGCACGTCAACAAATTGTGAGTTATGAAGAAAATTGCAGAATCATATCTAGGCAACTTTCATTCTTCCCCTTCTGCTGGGACTGTGTGTTTTATTTTTACGAAGCTGGCGAAATGTTCCAGTTAGAATGACATCTCTGTACGCCCAAGCAATAGACTTTGCTTTGCAACACCTGAAAAGGCGAGACCAGTGAGGAAAGATGGCTTTCCCAAAGAAGGCAAGATTGGTGAAGTCAATTTGAAGTAGAAATCTGGAGTTTGGGTCACTGGCAATACAAGGTTTGTTATTGGAGGACAAGACTCTGATATTTAGTAAAGAGAATTCGTGACACCCAGTAGAATTCAACTGACAACCAACAATATATGGATTGCCATATCAAGGATACGCAGGTGCTTGTGTAGGGCCTTGAAGTCGGGCGAGGAATTGGATCTGCACTTGGGGGGGGGTGTTTGTTTGACACTGTTAGGATTTTAGTATAGTTCTTATTGAGTTTAATTAAGATCAATTCGTTGTGATGTTATAGTCGGCCCAGAGATAATTGGGTCTTTACCACGATCCATGATAGCAGGAAAATATCTCCTGGTCTTACTCAATTTTTTTCATGCATGAGGATTGCCAGGAATTCTTGTGCTGCAAGGTATTGGTCCAGCTTAGTCGAATCAGACAAGGTCAAATTTACTGTATTACCTGAGTTATACAACAAGAGGCAATGTCGAGAGTATGAGTATCTGATCAGATTTTGTTGTGGGTTGAGTAGTGAAGCAGCAGGAATCATCCTGCAGCATGTAGTCGGTGGTGTGAGATTGAATGGCGCCGTCCGCTACTTTATTATACGAAGCCGAGATAGATTCAGTGCTTTATACCAGGTTGCATTCCACATCTTAGGGGCCACATGCATGTATACTCAACATTGGGACGAGAAATAGGAGATAAGGGAGTATGTGCCTCGGAGTTGGCAATTCAATCAAGACGGAAGTCCCACGAAAATTTTACGAACGCCCCAGCAAAAGTGGCCTAACTGGTACAAATGAATTTGAGACTTTATAAGTCGATTTGACGAAGACAAAAAACCTATCTTTTGACATTTCTATCAAGAAGAACCAAAGCTGCAATCATTCAAGCAACGAACTCATAAACATTTATACTCAATGGCTACAGAGTTACTGGAAGACTATGCACTAATAGTTGCCACTCATTAAAACGCAAGCTGGAAAGTTACACGATCAATGGAGCGGCGGTACTCCATTATATTTTACTTCACTGACATACCTTGACGGGTCCGCTGCTGTAAGGTACGAGACGACTATGAGCATTTGATCGCTCACTTGGAAGTCATTGGATCTTTTATACATGTTCCTTTATATTGTACAAACATGGGGAAAACCCGAATGGAAAATAATGTTTTTAGCACAATTATAGAAGCGGGTGAACACCTTAAACACAAATCAAAGCCAATACATCTGTAGATAACACAAAGGATACCAAGCGATGGCTACCGTTGCGAAAACTCCACAACCTTGGTGCTAATTGTATGTGTTTTCCTCTTGGTTTGACGAAGGACAGGAGCTTATCCAACAATTTGCACACGCGTTATCGTACTACCCTGTTAGAATGCCTGACTGTGGTGGTACGGTTAAGCACAAGTTCACTGAATGTGTTAAAACCATCATTCTTCAATGCCAATCCTACGACAGTTATCGTTTTTGGAAAAACGGAGTAGCTTTTCTGCTGACAGGCACAATGCAATTTAATGTGCGGGAGAGAAACTCCTGTCCAGTTGCCTTCTGAGTTCAACAAAGCTCAGACAGATAGCGTGATATGGACCGTACATTTATGAATGAAGAAGATGTAGGTATGCTACCATTGGACCAACTTACCAAACTTGTCAATCTAAATTTGAGTAGTAATCATTTGTGTCGTATGGGCTCACGCAATCAGTACCTTGTTTAAGTCACCTGTTCCCTTGTTGGAAAAACTTGATCTAGAGACACGCTGAAATGTGTCACGGACTACTTGCCTCAGTACAAATATAACCAGGATTCCCAACTTACACACCTCGAATTACAGAAACCAAATATTAAACACTGAGCACTTTGCCACTCATTGGTCCTTAAAGCACGTCCCTTTACTTGCGCCTCTTTTCATTGAGCATTTGTGGACGAAAAAGCTACAATTGCGGATCTCAGAGGGATTCTGCTATATCCCACACATGACACAACTTCTTGCTGGTGCGTGAGACGCTAGAAGATGTCATTAGTGTGAAAGCTGCTGAGTCTATTTTCCCGAATCTATTTACCTTCCCCAGCTTGATTACTTATGGCTTCCACCAATCGACTCTACCGATAATCGCAACTCACCATGTAGTGAAATGCGTCTACGAATTTTACCAGATAGGGTTGTTCACCGGCCTGTTTGGGCCAGATTTTCGCCAAATTCCACGCATAGTAAGCAAATGTTCACCGACGAATTTGGGCATTAAATCGGTGTCCCAACACCACGCTAAACACACAAAAAATAAAACTAAACATTTTGGCAGATCCACTTTTAAAAGAGACACAATGAATCTCACGTGTAACAACAACTTTTTTTTTTTTCAAGTATGTTTCAAAAGAATAGCTGCAATAACTTGGCGAGTTTGTTTTGTTTCCATAAAATATATAAAAGTTAAATGTGCAACGAGGGATTTGGGGGCATACATATATTCGGAATCTTATGTAGTGATTTTTCCTTTAGATTAGATACTCAATACACTTCTTACCTTGTATTAGGCTACAGAATGCGATTTTTCATATGCTTATTTTTACAAAAAAAAAGGCTGAATTGAGGCATTTCTGTACCAAAGGAAATAAGTTTTTAGCTTAATCTTAAATTCCTTTTTACGTGGGTATATTTTTTAATATAAGTTTTACAAGTAGTGCAAAAATTACATTTTAGGGACACCTTTTCCATGTGAAATCTCTGTTGCACCTGGTTATGAGGCAGATGAGAATATTTGGCTAGATTGGTATCACTCCAGGATATCCCCAAAATCTCAAATGAATATGCAAGAAATGTATGAAGGTTTTTTGATTTCATAAGTAATGTATAATTAAGGTAGTTACATTTAACCGATTGGTACGGTCCGGAACGGATGGGCTCCCTACAAAATTTTAGCAAAGGTTTTGTGTGAACCAATTGGGCCTATTGTTGTTAAATCTTAATAATTATTAGTCTTTAATAAGAACACCTGTCAATGAGTCAAAAAGGGACCCATCTTTTAATTCCCGAAGGTAAGAAGGATAAACTTGTTGAAACTTGGAGACCTCTCCCCTTAATGTTGATTATAAAATTGCTCTGCAAAAGTTTTTCCAAACCATGTAGATACAACGGTTTTAAAGAGACCTAAGGAAATTCTTCCCGACAAGAACGCCCGGGTGTTTGCATATTTGAATGCTTTTTCAATGTCCTTAGAATTAACACTGAAGTGAATAAGCCGAATCCCGGACGCCGTCTTTAGTATAATATGATATTTTAGTACTTTCTGTCGTTGCACGAAACGGAAGTCAAAGCACGCGTTTCTAATGGGGACAATTAACGATGCAGACAAGTTTTTCAAAAAGGTCGGCTGTTTTCTTTTGTACTTGAGTGTTCCAATAACCTTCGGAACGTTCTTGTATTGTCTACACTCGATCTGTGCCCTTTGAGAGAAATTCGTATCCTATAAAAATCCTCCTCCTGTCACTTTCAATTCTGTGATATCAAAATGACCAGACCGGTGTTTTAGCTAACATATCTATCCATTAAGTGAAATGTTGATTAATCCTTGATGTTATTGAGCATACTGATGTAATGATTTACCTGGACACTTTTCGTTGTTTGATTTTGAAAAAAAAAAACATATTATAAATTAGAGTGCATTATGATATAAAATTGGATCGATAGCCCACATTATTGGTCGCGTCTAGCCCAATATTTTAAAACTCATAGCGAACCAATTAATATTGGCGTAAATCATCCAATTATCATTATCATATTTGGATCCGAAAATTTCAATACTTGGACTCCCCGCCAAACCTGATAAGATGTTTATAAATGTCTATATTGTGGTTGGCAGAGATTTAAAAAATGGATTATTATTGTTACACTATAACGTTTGTAATTTATTAATGGTTCATGGCCCGTATGCTCAAACGATGTTTACAATAAACGGTGGTTAGGCCTAAACTGTGGGTCGCTAACCCCTGTTTAAAAAACCCCGCAGGGTGGGACTACTTTTAACAATTCGTTTAGTTAACCCCTGTATTTCAAACGCCGTTACTCATCCACCGAACTGTGAATTATCTTCGCCTATATCATTACTGTGCGTGAACATATTATATGATAGGGGTAAAATGAGAGTTCTGAGGCCAAAAATCGATTTTAACAAGAAACTCCTGTGCAAAAGTCCCCCACTTCCTTCACACCATTACACAGCCATCCCTGTACATCCCACTCCCCCACTACACCACAGAGACCCCTGTGCCCCCTCCTCCCACCCCATACCTCCACCTGCAACGCACAGAAGTGCTTCGCAATATACTTCCTAGATCCCCTCATGCACAGCAACTTCTGTTAAACCCTCTCAGACCCCAAATTCGCAAAAAAAAAAATTGATTATATACAAATTCCTATACTAAAAAAGGATGGCGCAAAAATTCGAAATCTCACCCGAAGAACGCAGAAACCATAATTCCAAGCAACTCTTCCCATGGTAGCGAATTGGAAGAAAGTGCAGTCACTGATCCAAGCCCCAAAAAAAAAAAGCATGGAGAAAATTCCCACCTCATCATTCTCTCCGGCGGTGAACAAGTATGGGCTCCTACGGTTTTCTAGCCAGGTGACTAGAAGACCAAAACTATCTCTTCTAGTCAGAGACCCAAGGCAAGCGCAAAAAGCCAGAAACCCGGAAATATGTACTACCGACTTCGATCTAGTGAAAACCCCCAAGAAAAAAACACACACAAAAAGTAAATCCCGACTGGATAAACTCCACCGGGATATTTTTGTACTTCAAATTTTTAGGCGGTTTGACTGTCCCACATGAACGATCATCAACCTCTTGCCTAACGAAGGCTCGCTTTGGAGCACCCATCTGTTAGGTAGTACAAAAGTGGGTCCCCACTCTTTTTTACAACGCTGTCGATCGTATAATGTTTCCAGAGACCAAATGGGGTCTGTTGCTCGCCGTCTTGAATCTCTGAATCTCCCGCAATGTCTCCATCTCGTACAAGTACACCCCAAAT
>JAMKCH010011977.1:0-56092 GCA_023653785.1 Ophioderma brevispina | reverse complement strand
ACGGCAATAGCATGCGCTCAGAGCAGTGAGCAATAGTGATTTTAAAAGGGCATCCAATCTTTTGCTTGTTGTAATGAGCATAGCATGTTTAAAGTTTAAAATAGGAGCGCTATATTATCAAACAATAAACAACGCTTTTTTTCCTATTGGATACGTATTAGCCTTAAATAAGATAAACTCAAGAAATTGTTAAAAACTTTTTTGTTACACAATTCGACAAATAACATCAACAAAACTAAAATATACAAAATGAAAGCAAGGTGTAATTTTACACAAAGTCCACAATTTAACAATTCTTTGCAGACATTCAAAAATAATTTGCATACACAGGATGAATGACAGATGGAATGTAACAGGGCCTATCTGCTAATTTTCTGTATCTTGGTACTTTTTAGACATTGTTTTTAAATATAGTGTAAACTAAGTCATTTTATATTTTTTTGTCGAGAAATATTAAATTTGATACTCATAGTCACTTTAAAAATAACAGCGGCTGGATTCACAAAGACCTCTTAGGCCAAGTAAAAAAAGTAACGAGTTTCTCGTCCGGAATTTTCAAAAAAAGGAGGAGGGCAGGCATTATATTTACTATTTTCAATTTTTGTTTTTTTCCAGATCATGGCCGCCATTAAATATGGCTGGCCCAAGGTATATTTAATCACCGATATTGTGTTATTGGAGTTAGATGCGATGTATGACACCAACACTATGATTGTATCATTTTAGTACACTTGCCTTTTTAGTTTCAAAAATCAGAACAGTGAAAATGACATTTGTTGGCTTGAAAATAGCTATTGAAGCTTTAAGTGATCACAGCCTGGTAACGCACCTCATACCAGGGAGCCTCAGGTGTAGTTATAGGAGAATATGCCTGCCTAGCTGCATAAGTGATTACCATGGTTTATGTTGTCAAGGTCGAAGTTCGCTGTATGCAGTGAGCTCTTGTTAAAATAGGTGACTGCCAGGACTGTGATTTTGGAATACTTATAGCGATATATACAAGTGGGACACCTGAATTTGTAAATGTGTAATGCACATCTTTAAATTGCCAACATATTCACTAGTACATGTATAAAAACCAACACATTCACTATATTAAATCTTGTATCTTCTTCATTTTATAAATGCAACCCGTTTCTGTATTGCTAACACGCTTTCTACACTGTTTAGGAATACGACGACTGAGCGAACCAACTTTTTAGCGGACTGGAAAAAAATACTACAAATTTAGTACCGGGCTCAGGTTTTTATTAGATCAGGACACAGTCATGACCAATATATTCTTACCCGCGTACAGTAATGGGTATACATCGTGATATTAAAAGAGTCTAGACGGGAGCTCTAGATCTCTGTGATAAAGGTAGAATACGGCGAACAGCTGTTGCATGCAAAGTAGAAAAAAAGAGTGTAGACAAATTCTTCGCAAAAAAAACGTCTTTTTTCCGATTTTTTTAAAAATTTATTTTTGCCTTTTTTTCACTGAATAGTAATAAAAAAAATAAGGAGGCGCGGCCAAAAGGAGGCGGGCAGGGGACGAGAAACTCGTATGTTTTTTTACTTGGGCTTATGTATGACATATTGACAGGTCATTAAATATCACCATATACTTTTAACACAGGTGATGCCGATGTAGAATCTCAAAGTAATCAAAACCAAGTGTCTGGCGAGCCTGAGAATGCGATCAATACAAATCTGATATCGGGCTTTTGTACTTCCTGAGCAGGTATAGCTGTAGCTGGCATTTTAGGATAGGTCATAAATACTACCTCAGATATATTCAGAATCTGCCCTGGTTTCCCAATTTGAGAAATTACTGAAAAATTCTGGAGCCCTTATTTCGTGACACTTTAGGCGACAACCACTTGTGAAATTGGACTTAGGTACTTTAAAAGAACTATTAGTAATTTGCTAATCAGATTTTTGTACATTTTAAGGAGTATATATATAGTATCCTACATACGATGCAAATTATAAAGACCAACATCAACCTATAAAAAACAAAATCGGATATTTTAGTCCACTAACTCTCCGTAACGGACACTTTACTACAACACAGATGAATGTTTCCTCCTTTTCTGTCAATTTTTAGGTTGGAAACAATAATAATAGCATTGTACAAACTGATTCCTTCATTTTAGCTATTCTTGCCAAATTCAAGTATCCCCCCCCTTGGGGTATCAGTGGATCACTGATAGTGCCTTCAATATTAGAGGTTGGAAAATTGTTAGAACAAAACTCACCCTCAATTGGTAGAGTGCTTCGTGAATTACTCCCAGTGTATTTTTGTAACATGTGAATTTGGTATTAAACCCACTCCCACTTTCCCATCGTTCCCTTCATACCCTTCCCCCTCCCGCTATGGGGGGGGGGTACAAATGAAGAAATTGAAATAAGAATTTTATTGTGTTCCCAGTTTTTTTTTTTGTTTTTGTGGGGTCCCTCAAAATTGCAGCACTGGGGTTGTGAAAGTTTTACAATTTAGGGGACACAATGTATGCTAATTCCGGTGCTTAATTTTACCTAAATTCCAGCTGTGCCTTCCAAGGGTTTTCATTATTACTGGCATTCCAGCTGCAGAGATGGGGTAAATTCCAGCTGTATTTTGTAACATGCCAATTCAGCCGTAATTTTGTCCCCAATTCGGTTGTGCTTCCTAGTGTTTCCATAGATACATGAATTCCAGCATAATTTTACCACTAATTCCAGTTTTCCGGCTGTGATTTAAACCCCAATTCCCGCTGTGCCTTCAACAGGGTTTTCCCACATTGTAAATTCCGGCTGTTATTTTGACCCATTTCCAGTTGTGCCTTCATAGGGGGGTATGGAATCATTGGAAATAGCCCAATGCATGTCCACACTAACCACTGTGTGAAATAACTAAGGCTCAAAATCGAAGTTCTTCATATAGAAAATAACAATTTGTTATAAAATTCCGGAATCCGGAATTTTTGTTATACACAGATCCTATGGCAAGCTAAACTACTATAGTCTAGTGGGTAGAAGGGGTGTTCGTGCACCCCCCTGAAATAAACTGCTAATCAAGGTCACTCTATCAGAAAAAATGCGTAAAACACGATTAGCTATGTTAAAAAAATCAAAAAGGGTCCCACGTATCTTTGTTATTGAAATTTTGCAAATTAGTATCGCATTACAGAATTACAATTTCGATATAACTCAGCCAATACTGTTGACAAATGAAACAAATGAGGTGACGGGACCCTAGGTTTCGAGGGTCAAAGATCAAGTGGAACCATTTTGAAAATTACCAGAGGTCCACATGATGACGTAAATATGCCAATTACGGTCGGCATTAGCTAAAAAGACAATTTTTTGATATATCTCAACCAATAATGTTGATAAACAATTAAGGTGACTGCGACCTATGTTTTGAGGGTCAAAGATCCAGATGGATGATCAAGAAAATTACCAGATTCCCCAACATGATGACATAATATGAAATTAGGGTCGCCATAGCCAAAAATCCATATTGGGCATATCTTGGCCAATAGTCCACATACATGCCCACCTAAGATGACGAGACCTATGTTTTTACGGGTCAAGGGATAATTTAAAGCACTCATCAAGATTATGTTTATTTTGTCATTACATGTTCACCTGCAAATACTAAGGACTATGCAAAATTAGGGCCTTCATGTCGATAGCTCTTTTGGGGTAATTATAGAAACGTGCTGGCAAGTAAATTTTTAGACTTCTGTTATACATAAGACTTGTAAAACATTTCTCTTAAATTCATGGTATGCAACGATTCAAGACTAATGCGAGACTAAGATACTGTGGTGTTATCATGCTGAAAAGCAAACGTGAAGATCAGAACTCTACAGTCTCCACTGACTCTCTGCCAACATGCAGTGTGATACCAACATTGTATCATGGTGTTTTAAACCCTCCGTATATTTAAAGGAAACTAAAGGAGAAAAATTTACTTGGCCAAAGACGTTTCCTAAACTCATCCCAAAACAGAGTATCAACATTTAGACTTACAAATCTGTACTCATTAAATACTTCTAAAAGAATTAAGCATCGTAGTAGTTTTACATCCTCAGTAATTTTACTGAGGAAACTGCAGGATAAAGATTGGAGCAACTTAAATGGAGGGACATCTCCGACAATCATATAAGTCCCTATATCGCATGCTATCAGGTCTGTGATCAGATAACTACTGTGATCGGCAAAAACCTGATCTTGAACGAGTGGATATCATCGTCTGATGGGCAGATGATACAACAACCGGAAGTAGCGACTTCACAGAGGCATCGCCAACCCCCCCTAACCCCTCGTAGATTGTCTTCCGGTGGACCCATTTCCCATCAGGAATTTATTTTCCGTGACAATGTAGAGATTAAAGGCGTTACCTACAAAGCACCCTCAAGTCTACTCTCTTGGGAGAGCAAAGGGATTTGCGGGCCCAGAAAATGGGTCTGGTTCAGCTTTATCGAGTGTCAAGAGTATCGCTCTCCTTCGTAATATTCAGCAGGTTTCCCATGAGCCATAGACCTTCCTTGGCCTCTGAACAACGTCAACGACATGGAGCTGCATCTGAAAAAATTCATACCTGCTGACCATATCCGGTTCCCTGCATGGTATAGCTTGTACAGATGACTGAGAGATAGCCGCAAGTTAAACATCTGTGGGAAAGACCCCATGTACCGTGCAGTGGCCAGAGGGCCAATGGAAATCAGTCTCCGATATCTATGTTCCAAAGCAAGCATCTCACCACCATGATTCTTACCGGTTTGGCCACTATGCCAGTTTATGAGTTGGCTTTGAGTTAAAACAGCCCTGGTCAAGGGCCTGGTCAAAGAATCAACGTAGGCCTCAACAAGACCTCAAATTATGACAGAAGGACAGCATCATATTCCACTTGAGAAAATGGAAACTGAATATATCTCTACTAATGTTCAATGGCAGCAACCATTGTCAACAGGGCTGCAGGGATAACGATACAGGAAGGGCAACGGAGTCGAAGGGTCAACACACCAGAAAATTCCCCCACCATTTTCACTCCACGCACATTGGCCCAAGGTTTCCTGATGGCTCATTGTTTAGAATGAAACGATCTATCTATATACCAATGCACGAATATTTTATATGGGTTTTATAAGGTTTAATGGCAGCAAAGGCAAGATACCCGTGCGTGGATTAGGAGCCTTCATTTCTGTAACTGGGACTCCCCACCCAGAAAATCAAATCGCGGGTCTAGGATCATTGAATGCCTGCAAAATATCGGACGAAGGAGAGCAAACCTGGACACATGTCAAAGTTTCCAGGAGTGTAAGCCTGTGCAATAGCTTCAGAAAACAGATATTTCCATAATGCAACTGCATACTTTTGTGGTGACTCTACCTTTGTAAAGGAGATATGGTCCTTATCACTGGGTCCTTCTGTAGAGTTTAAGCAGGTTTTTCTCAGAGCGAAGTTTCATTTTCATAAAAACACATAAACACCAAACCACACACAAGAACACACACACACAAAAATTTTCACAAGCAAGGGTAACAAAGATAAACAGCAAGATCTCAGGTGTTTGAAGAATAGATCAATGTCCTACAAGACTGTCACAAATGCTTTTGGTGGCGGAACTGATATACAAACATAGTTGTTCTATTTGCCTCCTTGCTTTTATGCTACAATATGGATGCACATGACGGATGCGTCGAAGACCAAGATATCCTTTTCTTCACTTTCCGCGAACACATTTTTTTCTTTTTGGCTGAGTACAACATTCACTGTCAACGGTTACATAGTATCATGTATTGCACACCATTGAATTAAAGAGAAATGCTTAATGCTTTTTAAAAGTATTTAAATGAGTAAGATTTGTAAGTCTAAATGTTGTTAATCTTGTTTTGGGATGATGTTAGAAACGTCTTTGCCAAGTCTTTTTCTCCTGCAGTTCTCTTTAACTTTAATGAGGGTAGAAAAAATACCAGGATAAACAATATGGAATATCACACTTGCAGGTTGGCAGAGAGTCAGTGGAGACTGTAGAGTTCTTCCTTAACGGTTTCTTGTTGGCCATGCTAACAACCAAAGGAGATGAGGAGGGAAGGAGGAATGGTAGGAAGGAAACGAATCGGGAACGGGATAAAGGAAAGGGGAAAAGGGAGGAGATCGGTATATGGATGGGGGGTGTTGTTAACTCCAGCCCCAAAAACGGGGTCCCATCACGCTAGAGTATTATGTGCAAGTCTAAATTTACATGGTCAACCAAGTTCTTACAATTACCCCAACACGAGACTATCGGACATTGAAGTCCATAATTTGCATATTCTTAGGATTTGCAGGGGAACATGTTATTGACACATGAACATAAATTATGCGTACCTTTTAAAATTATCCTCGACAATCAAACACATAGGTCTCGTATCTTAGGTGGGCAGGTATGTGGCATATTGGCCAAGTTACCCAAATGATGGATTTTTTAGCAATGGCGACCCCCCTAATTGCATATGTCATCATGTGGGACATCTGGTATTTTCAAACTGGTTTTTCACCTCGTGATCTTTGACCCTCATCTCAACAAAACATAGTTCCACTCACCTTATGGTTCATTTATCAACAGGAATTGGGTTGAGATATTCGAAAATTGTATTTTTAGCTAATGGCGACCGTAATTTGCATATTACGTTCTTTCATGGGGACATCTGTAATGTTAAAAATGGGTTCCATCGTGATCTTTGACCCTCGAAACAAAGGCACAGACACCCTCAATTTGTTCATTTATCAAACAGGGGTGGCTGGATATATTGAAAATTGTTATTTTTCTGTACTGGGATACAATTTGCATAAATTTGCATAAAATGATACGTGGGACCACTTTTTGATTTTTTTTAACATGAGCTAACGTTTTACTACGAATTTTTGCTGATATTAGTGACATGATAGATGTTATTTCAGGGGGGTGCACGAAACACCCCCTTCTACCCACTAGACTATAATCCATACCATGTTTACTGCACAAAACGAAAAATCCGATTCATCTCGAACTTTGGAATTGTGAAATGTAGCGTATAATATATTTAGGTTATTGCTTGAATATTTTTAATGATTACACAAAAAAAATTATTTTGAAATCTCTGCATCAGCATTTGATTTGTTTGAGTGGCACACCATTTTATACAGGGGACCTGCACAGAGTGGCAAGCACTGTCACACTGGTTAATAGCTTGTATGACTTTGTGCCAACCTCAACATATTTTGCCAGCTTTTGGGAGTCAAACCAATCATCATGCTCATGGAGTGTCGGTACACCAGTATGTACACTGGTGCACCACCACCAGAACTTGAGAAATCCAAATGAACATTTGATTGTTATACAAAATCCGTGGGGGGAGTCAAAGGAAAGCGGCCATTTGCCCAGTGACCTAACGCCCAGAATCCCCCCCGTTCGGCCATCGTTGCTATCCATTCACCGTGTACCCCATTCACTGCCTACTGTTTTTGTTTTGACATTCACTTCACTTCCTTAAAGTTTCCTTTTACACTCACACCTCCGTAAGTCCCCCCACCTCTTTTTATTTTCCCCTTTTAGCCCCCAGGGTGCGTTGTTCGGCCGGGGTGTGGCAGTCACGGATATTAGGGCTTACAAACCAGGGGCATTTGTGACAGCGGACTCAAAAAAAATAGGAGCGACAGCCAAATTTACCCCAAAATAGAGGGTTTTCAGGTGACAAATTTGCAAATTTTGCCAAAAAAATGGGGTATGAGGGTAAAATTTTTGCAAAATTAAAAAAAAAGTAGAGGTCTTGGGTGACAATGGTAATAGTTTTAAAAATAGGGTCGTTGGGTGAGATCCTTGGGTGACAGTTGCTGAATGATAATGGGGTCAGTAATATCCTACATATGCATCACCTTCAAATGGGAGTCCCCTGAAATAGTAAAGAAGATAAAGGCTAGTGCGTAAAACCCCTTGGCTGGGTGCTGACGCTATTGAAGTATATTCCAAAAAAACCCTGGGCCAATACATTATGCCTGTAGTCCTGTATTAGCAGATAGGCTAAAATAATACTCATTACTCAGTAACTTCACAACAAACAATCTGTAAAATGATTAAAAAACACAAAAACCCTTCAGCTGTTCTATTTTGAAGTTGCCAAATTTTGCCCAGAAAATGAAGTAGAGTTCTGTAAACCAAATTTTGCAATCTTTATTATTTTGTGAAAACAATTGGCGTGAGGCTTCAATCTGTCATCAATATAAGAATCTTTTTCAGGGCAAGCTTGGGGTAATTACCCAAAATGTTGTTGAACAAAAAGGGGAGTGGTTTGACCTCTGGCAAGAAGGAAACAAACAAACAAGATAAATAAAAAAATAAGTAAAAGCGGTAAAAAATAAACTTCTCAACAATCAACTGTCTGTGTTGACTGTTTTGTTTATCATTATCAAATTGGGTCGTTAATGGTCACTGTTGTGGTAAATGTTGATTGGTATGTAAGGTTGTTATTGTGACATCAGCAAAGTGTATTCTCATACACAATGAAATAATATCGTGATGGTTCCTTTGTTTTCAACAACTCATCTATTACCCTTCCCCCCCTAGCACAGGAGCATACCATTGTTAATTACTTATCAATCATAGTTGAATGACCAATTATGCATGATTACGCCGGCGCGGTGTATGGAAGTACGTTACGCGGTACTTAAGTTGCCGCACTGTTTGGAACTCGTGAGGTACGCTCTAGGACACAGGTGCAAAATGCAAAGCAAGAAAATACCAAAAACTATGTTTTGCCTTACATTTTGCTCAAATATTTACGAGGAGAGATTTCTGTCGAACTGGAACATTTTAGTATTACAGTGAAAAATCATTATGTTCATCTATAAATGATCTTAAATAAGTTTAAAAAAAATTGTAAAGGATTTACAGAATGGTTCATCACAATCAACAAACTGCCATCGAAGTGTCCGCATATTTTTATACCGCCCTCGCATGATAAAAATACACGGATGCATGGATGCATCGTTGTTGATGTCTGAGATACTCGTAAACATGTTTGAACCCTAAGTATGTATTGATTGCCCGTTCTATCTTAAAGGCATGTTACCATATTTATTGTGTCACAGAATTCATTATTTTTTACTCGACAGATTCTATTGTTGAAAAGGGCACTCATATATCATAGTACATTACTTCTATTGTGTCATATGGTCTGGACACAGTCTGTTGAGTCTCTTTTGCCTTTTTGTCATTTTATGCTACCTACAGCAGCCAAGGGTGTATGGAGTCATCCTACAATGCACCTCCAGTTTGGGAAATTCACGTCAATAAGGTCATGTGATCCCCCAAAAATCCATTCTTAACACATAAAAACCCTGACGTTTTACACCAATTTTCTGCCCACTTAAGAAATAGTACTTAGGAAATTTTTAGCATAATACTTCTCAAACAGAACTCTTTTTATCCCTAAGGCCTGACAGGGTATTTAGTACAGTATGGTACAGGCACACTTGCAGTGCATCATGGATGCTTAATTCCACATGTACATCAAGCTGTACATGTATGGCTGGTAAGCTGCACACAATTCACAGGCCATAGTTTGCCCACCCGGTTCTACATGATTACTGTTCTTAAATTTGCTCTGGTATGCCTCCACCCCCGCCTTATCAAGCTTTGGTTATGATAGATGGTTTGATGGTGAACTGCAGAATATCGAATGAGCTATAGTGAAATCCAAGAGCTCAACAATCAACATACAAAAAAGCCATCCCAATATTATCCATTACGTGAAAATTGGACTAGACTGAACTTAACCCAGATTCTAAGACTTAAAACCATGAAACTTTATGCAGAATGTATATAAAAATCCTTTCCATCTTTCTAATTAACATTCTCTCTATAAGCAATGATAAGGTGAGGGAATCCACTAAAATGTGGAAAATGCAATTTTTCACTTAAATCAGGTAACTATGTACTATTCCATTGTACACTTTAAAGTGCAACAAGAGATTTTGATGCACCCAAATATCTGTGTCATAATAGTAATTTCATAAAGATCAGACACTCAATAGATTTCTTACCTTGTAATTTGGCCAAAGAAATGGTGTTAAAAGAGAAAAAAAAGGTGATTTTTTATTTGCTTATATTTCACTGTAAAACAGGCCGAAAATTTGTATTTGCTTCTATATGAAATTAGAAATTCACAGTTTTTCTACAAAGACACATTTCTCAACTTACTGCTTCAGTATGGGGATATTTTTATGGAGAGGATTTACTCAGGCAAAAATCAGTACTTTCGATTTTTTTAGGGACACCTATAATGTGAAATCTCTTGGTGCACCTTTAAAGTGACAGGAGGAGATTGGGTAATCTCTGGTTTCTCCAGGTATGCGCACTTCTACTGGAATGGTGTGTGTTTCTATTGGCATTAACTGGTTAATTTCCCTAGCATTATCCTTCCAAAAGAAGGATAAATGCGGTGAAACTTATCGTATCAAGCAGGAAAATGTAAGCGAACGACTCTTTAATTGAGCCAATTAATTCTTTGCTGGTGTATACCAGAAAAAATTGGTTCAATAGAAACACTAAGAGGGCCACTGTAAGTTTTTAAAAATATTTGACTGAACTTTGTGTATGATGAAGTGTTACTAAGTGAAGTGTTTGGTATTGTACAGGGAATTGAATACAAAAACTAATAAACAATGACCTCTTAAGAAATGTTTAGTAACGTCATCAGTTATTTTACCATAGCAACTGACTTCTGATTCTGTTTTTATTTTACCACTCGAGAGAGATAGCCACCATCACATATCGAAGTGGGCCAGAGTGGAACAACAGCGTTTGGACGTAAAGTTATTAATGAAGGCTCATCCCCATCTTTGTGTCCATACTAATGATGAGGCAGTACCATGAGTACCAGGTGAAGTTTCAGCACTATGTTTGATCCAAACTCTCTCCTCTACATTTCCAAAGGTAGGTTTATTTGCTGCAAAATAGGCCCAAGTTCCATTTTTTTTCTGTATGTAAACAGATGGTGTACACCAACCAGCTACTCGCAATGTGAAGGAGTAGGTGCATGAGAATTGTTATGCTCGTCCGTGGAATCCCCAAGTTAGGCCCATTCTGAACCAAGACATTGTTTGCCGGTTAAGAAGAGGTTTGGATTACAATGTAATGGAGCATTCATACGAGTGTGGTTATTTTCAAGATGGTGCATTGCCTCACTGTCCCACATTGTCAGGAAATTGGCTGCAAGAACTTTTGGCACTCACTTGTCGTGTGGCCCTGCCTTGTACTGTATGATCAGAGATGGACACACTGCCTATCTTTGTTCATAGACAGACATGCTTGCTGAATTATTCTTGTTTGTCTATCCTGGGAAGTGCAGCAGTAATTTTGGTTTGAGCTCTTGAATAGTGGTTGTGGACTTGTTTGAATGCATCCCCAAAAGATGTCCAATGGATTAAGGTTTGGGCCATCTTGAAAGCCATTCGACTCCTGACCATTCCAACAACTTGATTGCCAACGTTCTTGCACACAATATTCTGACAATGACGGGGCAATGAAGCGGTACACCATCTGGAAAATCACACCTGTCTGATATGGTTTTGTAATCCAAACCTTCTCCTGTCAGGGAAATAACGTCTTGGTTGAGAAATGAACAAGTGAACCAAAATCTGAATAGCTGTTCATACCTTTATGATGCCGTTCGAGATCTACTTTTATTCGCCTTGTACGATTGTAATACATTGTTCTGTGTTCAACAGCCCATAACTTTTTAAATACCCAAGTGAATTTGGATAATTCCTTTTTTTAAATAAGCTTATTATGACCTTTTACATCATTGCTTATTAATGATGCTGTATTCTAAACTGTTACAATATAGGGGGCGATCGTTTGGGTTGCACGTTTTTTGACTCGCCCTGTATTTACAAAAATTGCACATTATTAATAACAAAATATATTAGATAAACATTCCTAAATTATAGAGACAATGAATTAATAGGTTATAAGTTTTCAGGAGCAGGTAAGAATATGACCTTGCCTTTTGAATCTTTTCATGTAAATTTGTTTTACATACAAATTTATTTTACAATCCAACTATTTAGATTTAATTGATTTATTTGTTAGTATACTATTTATAGCATATCTTTTCAAATTTTCAAAACTAATAATTTCAATGTTTCTTTGGTTTGGTGAATTGCAGGCTATGGACTTCTTTGACATGAGTGAGGGTTATTCGTCTCTCTTGGAGGGTGTGGTCAGGGGCAAGTGTCTGTCATGGTGATTGGTGTACAGTCCGATATATTGATACCGACTTGGCAGCAGAAGGAAGTGCTGACCATCCTTAACCAGGCAGGTAAATGGCCATTCTTGGGAAGTACACACATGCCAAACAACTTTTTTTTGCTTTTTCACTAAATTGGTTGTTTTGTCATGGGGCATATAAAGGTCGGCCACATGTGACTTCCCGAAGAATAGCCTCAATGTTTTCCAGAAATGGAAGCAGTTCTCGCATATAGGACTGCCGTTAGAGTGCTTGTTCTGATTTGATGTAATCATGTCTCTGCTTGTTACTCACCACCAAGTTTTGAACAACCTTGTGGTTTTTATGGTGGACACGATAATAATATTGCAAGTTGTAATTAATTATGTACTAATATTTCTGTTACCATTAAAATGTCTGTTTTATTTCTGATATTTTCAAGGAATTGGATTTATGAAATTTCAGGCAAATGGAAAAAATATGGCCTTTCATCTGGATATAAAATCATAAGGGGGGCCTAAAGGCAAGACAACAGGCACCTTAAAGTGTCTTGTCATGTGGAAACAAAAGTTTACTTTAATTTTTAACCTGGCATTCCAAGAAAATTGCAATGTGATGCAACGAACACGTGGTTACCGTTCGGAAAATGGTTTCTCGTTTGGGCCGCGGCATCTCGGCCCCGTCAACAACTAGTTTTTGTCGCGAAAATGACGCTCATTGCACCTCTTGCATCTGGGACGTCTTCCCCGAAAATTACGCGATGTTTCCTCGTTGCATCTGGGACGTCTTTCCGAAAGACACAATGCTTTTCATTCATCTCGTACGATTTGCCCGCAGAATATCGAACTTGGCCGCAATGTTTTCTCATTGCATCTGTGACGGTTTGCCCGCAGGAGATCAATGAGATCAATGCCTCTCATTGCATTGGACGTCTTTCCGTGAAATGACGCGATGCTTTTCATGTCACTTGGACATTTTTCCCCTCAGAAGATCGCACTTGGCGCAATGTGTCTCATTGCATCTGGGAACGTCTTCCGGGAAAATGCCGCGTTGCTTGTCATTGCATCTCGGAACGTCTTCCGGGAAAAAGACGCGTTGCTTTTCATTCCATTTGGGGCCGTTTTTCCCGGCTAGATATTGCAAACAAGTTAGAGCAGTCAGATTCGTACAAAACTATTTTGCATGAACCCCCAATTTGTTTCATTCTTAAAAGTTAAACATGCGTAGCCCTGCACGTCGTGTGATAAAAAATCAATACAAACAGGCCAAAATATTAGAGTAATTCTTGCCAAGCCTTACGGCCTATGCATAGCAACGTATTTAGGCAAAAATACCCGCAATTTTTAGGATTAAAATAGTCATAAAATGCAAATTTTTACACAAGCTTAGCATTTACCGTGGCTGGCCACGGCATGTTAACGTAGGCAGGGCCCCGGCATGTTAAAAACCATGGCCAAATCAACCCTAACTCTTACTTTTGGACTTTTAACCCTCAAATTTACACCAAAGCTTAGCATTTAAAGAGACATGAGGAGATTTCCAGAAAGCGCCCCCATTTTTTGTCGAACCCCGGTTTTTTGCATAATTGGAATGCTTAAAAATGTGTTAGATTACACCTGAAGTGAATTAGCCGAATACGCCGTCTTTATGTAATAAGATGATGATTTAGTACTTTGTCGTGCACGACAGAAAGTCAAAGCATGATTTTCTATGGGGACGATTGTGATAGCAGGCAAGTTCAAAACAAGGTTTGCGGTTTTCTTTTGTACTTGTTTGTTCAATAAACCTTTGAAACGTTCTCGGTAGGTGATTTACGACCGGTCCAGTGAAAATTGAGAGAAATTTGTATCCTAAAAAAATCTCCTCCTGTCACTTTAACGTAGCCTGGCCACGGCGGCGCTTTTTTCCTATAGGCCTTGGGTGAACTTCCTTATGCAAAGATTTCCTTACGTTTTAACCTATAGGCCTTGTGTGAAACCACTGCGAAATTGGCGGGAAGCTTTAAACTTGCTTACGCGTAAACATTTTACCTATATAGGCCTTGTAAATCTTCATATTCCGCTGTTAAACAATAGAATTTTGTTAGAAGGATTAGCACTAGTTACATTTAAAGTGCTTCTAATTGATTAGGATCGTTTTACGCTCTGGGAACGCTTTTGTGCTCATTGCATCTCGGCCAGGTTCCCCGCAGAAGGTGCAAATGCTTCACATTGCATCTCGGATTGTCTTCCCGGAAAATGTCGCGCGATGATTCTCATTGCATCTCGGCCGGTTTCCCGGAAGAAGATCGAACTTGGCGCAATGTGTTGCGTTCCCGATTATGGGACGTCTTACCGGGGAAAAATGACGCGATGTTCCTCGTGGCATCTGGTACGCTTTCCGGAAAAAAAATGGACGCGATGCTTCTCATTGCATCTCGGCCGTTATCGACTGTACGCTACTTATTCCTGTGCGGGAAAAGGTCCGAGATGCTTATTGAACCACAAAAAGTTGTTTCGCATGCATCTGGGCCGTTAAAACAAAAAATAAAAAAAATCGATGGCTTTGGTGAATCTGGGCGATGTTTGGCAAAACCACTCGGTCAGGGTTAGGGGAAAAATGTTTCAAATTACACTGAAGGGAATTAGGAGCAAGATATCAATTAATAATCACTGATACTACAGTCATGTGGTTGTATGCATAAAAAAATATAAATACCAAATGTTCCAGGGTTGTGGCATCTGTTTAAATGGGCTTGGTTTGGACCTGTGATTTATGTAAAGATTCCAAAGATTGATTTATAAATCAGAAAGATTTTTTAGTTATTTGTCCTGTTCATTGTTTCAATCTTTAAATGTCATATTCACAGGCAATAAGTGTGAAGATACGAACTGGACTCGCTCTATGGACATGATACATTCCTCGTGAATGAAGCAATGTCGGGCAGTGCTGTGAAGGTGAGGAATAAACTAAAAGGGATAATCAGACGAAGGCAAAAGATCAATTATGTTGTGTTTCTGCCGGTTCAGGACTGTAACAGGTCATGGTACGCAATATCGCACCAAAATTTGAAGATTTAAGAGAAAGGCTTTTAAATCTCATTGGAATTTGACCCATAAAAATCCAGTATCAGATTAAATGACTGTGTGTCTTTAAAGGTTGCAACCCAGAGATTTCACCTACCAGGTGTTACCCCAAAAAAATTGAAGTACTGATTTTGCCCTGGTTGTAAAAGGTTTTCCATCAAAAATATCCCCATTGAAAGGGTAAGCTGAGAAATGATTCTTGGTGGGACAAAAATTGTGACATTTAATTTGTATAGAGAATACAAAAATTCAGCATATGTTGTTTTTATAGTGAATAAAAGCAAGTCAAAAATCACCTTTTTCTTCTCTTGGAAGACATTTCTGTATGCAAAATACAAGGTAAGAAAATCTATTGAGTATTAATCTGCTTTAAATTACTATATGACACAATTTGGGGTGCCTCAAAATCTCTTGGCACCTTAATGCAACGATTTCAAATCATATTTGTTCTTCATAAGAAATAAGTTCAAATAAATTGGTTGAGTTAAAACCTGATTTCTCTGTTCCACACAAGGCCTCTGACATGTTGCCCAGGATTATTGCAATGGGCACGAAAAAAAAAAACCCCAACGGGGGGGGGGGGGGCCTTTTAAAAAATTTTTTGGTGGATTTGGCTCCCAAAATCCACATTATTTTTCGGGGGAGATAAAACAGGATGATAAAAAAAAAAAAAAAAAAAAAAAAAAAAAAAAAAAAAAAAAAAAAATTTTTTTAAAAACAAAAAAAAAAAAAAAAAAAAAAAAAAAACCCCAAAAAAAAAAAAAAAAAAACAATAAAAAAAAAAAAAAAAAAAAAAAAAAAAAAAAAAAATTACAAACAAAAAAAAATCCCTAACTTAAAGGGATTATCGGGATTTTCAAATCGGAAATAGAGAAAAAAAGAATCAAAATTCCATATTTGAGTATTGTTACGGTTACGTTGACCAAGGCCAAAACCACCTCTAAACTACGGATTCAAATCATGAATAACTAGACAATACACTGTGAACTTGATTACCAAATTTTAAAACAAAGTATTTATTTTAATTGGGTGTTCAAATCAATCACATTAAAACAGTGATTAGGGCTTCAATACTCAAAGATTTATCTAAAATAAAGTTGTTAATTAATAAACTATCAAACTTACTACTGGTGCGTGCCGCGACGCAGGCTGCAGCAAGACTACTATTAAGATGCCGAACTTGCAAAGATTCCTGGCGAATATTCCAGCACCAAAACTTTAATTTTCAAATATGTGGAAGTGTCACGACGACTTGTCCTTACTGAAGAAAAACAGTCCTAATGACGCCCGATGCTCGGAGTGACTAAATAGTTTAAGTCAAAATGTGCTGTAGCTTGTGATCCTTGGATATCCCGTTCGGACGAAAACTGCTGGAGCTGGGACTACTAGACAATGTCCACTAGAGAAGATTTGTATAGACGTGATTACTGTCACTGTCAACTGGGAAACTCTGCTAAGAACTTGGAGCACGATGGTATTAAAACTCTCCTTGGAGTAATGATGTTGTGATACTCTGCCTCATCTTCTCTCACCAGGGCTTTATATATCCTCTCAAACAATACTAGAAGGATCTGGTCCTCTCTATATGAGTCATGTGCTAAATCTAGCCCATTACATCATAAGTCCATCACCCTCATGCACACAGCATATCTGCCTGTAGATACAGTAGGGCGCTGCCTATATCAGTTCATGTCCATCACCTATGAGCACAACAGTTCAATGCAGCAGGGCGCCATCTATCCTTCATCCAGAATTTTCCCTTGCCTTCTAATGAAATCACTAAGGTTCTAGATGCTTCTCCGGTTTTCTGTTTTATTCTATTTGCTTTGCACACACCAGCTATGCACACAAACCAGGTATATCCCATATTGTATTACTTAGACTAATTTACAATATTTTATGTGCTAATTTATGACTTAATCTTACTCAAAGTAAAATAAATCATTGCTAATTGTTGGGGCCTGTAACAGTATTTTTGCTACTGGTATGGATATGCTTACGTAACCTGCAAAAAGTGGTTGGCATGAAATCTGTGTATTAACAACAAGGCATTACAATTTATCTGATTCTGGAATTTCTATATGTGCACATAAAAATTACGGCGTGAGATAAAGAAGCTTTTCCTTTTGAATATCCCAGATATTGTGCAATGTGGCCTGTACATTTTGACCTCAAACACAAACATTATTGATCTTTGTTTATTCTGTACTGGTGTAAACCACAATCAGCTGTTTAGTGTAGATTTTGAGATGCCGTCATTGTGTGTCTATTTGTGGAGACAGTATGACAACTATCTTCAAATACTTCATATTTTCACAATTTTTTTTTGATTGTCTTTTCTTAAAAGTACTTTAGTGGAATTGTACACACTTGGAACCTAGGCAATAATACTTTTCTAATTCTAAGGAGATGAACATTTTTAATGTACATTAACCCTAACCGCCACAGAGACCAAATGTGGTTTGCAACGAAACCGTGCATCTCCGGTACGGTCGACAAAGTTTATATAGTTGCATCTCGGCCTTCAACAACTATTTTTTGTCAAGCAAATGACTCTCATTTCGCCTCATTGATCTGGGACGTCTTTGTTTGCCGGAAAAATGACGCGATGTTCAACTCGTTGCATCCTGGACGTCTTCCGGGACAATGACGTAGATGTCAAGTTGCATCTGGGACGATTTGCCACGCAGGAAGATTGAAATTGCACAATGATCTCATGCACTCTGGGATGGTTTTGCCCGCAGGGGATCAAATTAGATCCATGCGTCTCATGATCTGGGACGTCTTCCGCAAAATGACGCGATGTTCCTGGGACGTCTTCCAGGAAAATTACGCGATGTTCATCGTTGCATCTGGGACGTCTTCCGCGAAAATGACGCGTTGCTTTTCATTGCATTTGGGCCGTTTACCGGCTAGATATTGCAAACAAAGTAGAGCAAGTCAGATTCATACAAAAACTATTTTGCATGAACCCAATTTGCTTCCTTTTTCAAAGTTCAACATGCCGTGGCCCTGCCACGTCGTTGTGATAAAAAAAGCTAACAAACCGGCCAAAAATTGAGGGTTAAAATAGTCTAAAAATGCAAATTTACACCAAAGCCTAGCATTTAACGTGGCAGGGCCACGGCATGTTAAAAAAGCACTGCAAAAGCAACCCTAACTCTCTTACTTTTGGACTGTTTTTAACCCTCAAATTTACACCAAAGCTTAGCATTTAACGTAGCCTGGCCACGGCAGCGTTTTTTTCCTATAGGCTTTGCGTGATCTTCCTTACGCAAAGATTTCCTCATGTTTTAACCTATAGGCCTTGCGTGAAACCACTGCGAAATTGGCGGGGAAGCTTTAAACTTGCTTACGCGTAAACATTTTACCTATATAGGCCTTGTAAATCTTCATATTTCGCTGTTAACCAAAAAGAATTTTGTTAGAATTCGATTAGCTCTAGTTACATTTAAATTGCTTCTAATTGATTTTGGGACGTTTTTCGCTCTGGGGAGCTTTGGTTCTCGGCCAGTTTCCCCGCAGAAGGTGCAATGTTTCTCATTGCATCTGGGACGTCTTCCGGGAAAATGACGCGATGCGTCTCATTGCATCTGGGACGTCTTTCCGCAAAATGACGCGATGTTCCTCGTTGCATCTGGGACGTCTTCCGAGAAAATGACGCGATGTTCCTCGTTGCATCTGGGACGTCTTCCGGGAAAATGACGCGATGTTCCTCGTTGCATCTGGGCCGTTAACGACTGTATGCTACTTATTCTTGTACCGGGAAAAACGTCCGAGATGCAATGAAACGCAAAATTTGTTTCTCATTGCATCTGGGCCGTTAAAAATAAAAATAGATTGCACCTCGTTGCATCTGGGCCGATGTTCGGCAAAACCACCCGGTCCGGGTTAGGGTTAAAAAACAATTTGACTCGATTTCAAATTTTCCCCTGTAGTAACGTTTCCCTCGTTGAAGAAGGGGGAGGAACATGTCTGAAATTTGAACTCCATCATTTTCTGACAGTTGTCCCTATTGAATGAAAAATACAACAAGAAAAATCAATGTTAGCCAAAATAATGCGGGAAAACTGTTTCATTGAATTACCAAACCACACTATTGGTGGATACACATTTGTCAGTAATACCTATGCTACCCAGAAGGACCTTAATCATTTGGTGGGGGCCATGTGAATAAATAATGAGTGCACTATGTATTATGAGATATATTCTTTTGTTAAAAACTATTGTCTAATATCTCAACCCACTTATATATTGGGAAGAGAAGCTAAAATCCACAGATATTTTGATAAATTTGGGTATCAAAATTCTAAAGATCTCAAATGTGATGTGTTGTACATTTCAAATATTATCAAACATGGCAAGTGGATGCATGTTTCTGTTGACCACCCTAAGACAGTTGCGTTTACCCATTGGAGGATCTTGAAACTATATATATGGGTTCATTAGACCACTTGTGGAGTATGCCGTACCTGCTGGCATTTATGGTTGCCTGAGCAACACATTAGCTCTAGAAATGAGTCATAAAAAACATTCTTGTGGGAAGATCTTGCATCTTGAATTTGTACATTTTTCTTCATTCAAATGTTGGGGAGATGGACAATTGTGACACTAAACAGTTAACCCCCTGCCCCTCATCTTATGAACATAGTAATGTCTTCATTATCATTGCTTGAGCATAGCGACGACTGCGGAACATTTGCAATGCCTTCATGAACAATGAGCGATGTCTTCGGGATAGTAACGTCTTCTTCAACAATTAGCAATGTCAACATGAACTTTGCCAGTGTATTGTGAACAATGACAATGAGCTACAGTGTATCTTGAGTGATGTTCGCGATATTAGCTTGCAAGCTGAACTTTTGAACTTATGATTCCAAGGTCATACAAATTCTGAACTTTAATATTCAACACTCTGCTTAAATACCTTTTTCAAAAAATTTGTCGTTGAAACTTGAAGTCTGCACTTTGCCATATTCTTACCAGCAAATCAATTCATTTTCAAATTTATCATTAACTTCTTCTGTTTATTACTGTATGTGTGCATGTACACATAGTCATGCCATATATTTTGGTTTATTTCTTTAATGTTCTTTTACTTGATTTCTTTTTGGGGACGAGGTGGAACTCGTCTTCATAAACGGCGAGGTGATGTAAGAGGCAAAGTGCAGACGTCAACAATAAATAGGGGATTGCCGATCAATATGTGGGCCGCCGGCAGGTAGAATAGAGCTGCCCTAGATATGGGCGGAACAGAGTCTCTTGTCAATCACTCTGTTCTTCTCATATCTACTGTAGTATGCAGGGGCAATTCGAAAGCTGATTGGCTGGTGGCCTGCATAGGATCGGCCAATCCCGTTGTGCCATACACCTCGGCCAGAGATTAAAAGATGATGTAAAATCTCTGGTCGAGGTCCATTAAAGAAAGCTGAACAAGAAACCAACTTTAGAGTTCTCTCCGAATTCCTGTGTCTCTTTCTGTGTGAACTGAATCCATGCAACTGTGATGGAAGGAACGTCCATTACACTTGCATTTAAATCCTAGGTTTGTAATTGTTAGGAAGAATTTTTAATTTTATCAGTAGTTAAATGAATGTGTGATTTATGTTGGCATATATGAGAGTGTGTGCATTTATGTTGTGTATGTGAGTGGGTGCGAGTGTATATAGATGTGGGTGATCTTTGTGTGGATATTGTGTGCTGAGGGTTTTTGTGTATGGGTATTTGTGTGTGGTGTAGGTTTGTTGTGTGTTATAAAGTATGTGGGGTTGTGTGTGTGTGTGTGCGTGCTTGTGTATGTATGTGTGTGTGTATAGTATTGTAGGTTTATGTTGTTGACTTTCAGTATTTCAGTGTAATAATTGTTGGTTTGATCGTAATTTTCATTTATAATAGTTTTAATGTATTACTGCTTTATATTGTAATATACTGTTTTATGATTTCGATTTTGTGTCGACTGCTAAGGCAGGAAGAGGAGACACATAGGGATCACTTGTCCATGTAGTGTTTTGTTGTTGATTGATGTTGTGATGTTCTGTTGTGAAAAACGGTAAAATATGCATGTAATATCCACATACTCTTGATGCGATTTAAACCAAACTGGGTCACAGGTGTGCAACATGGCATCCCCACTTGTTGATGAGGTCAAGGTCACATGCCAAGGTCAAAGGTCATGTGAGGTAAAGTTGTAAAATAGGCTGAAAATGTAAAATTGACCTCATATGAAAAGTTGAAGTTCAATTGGAACCAAACTTGAATCATAGGTGCAACATGGGATCCCTCATTTGTTGATGAGGTCAAGGTCACATGCCAAGGTCAAAGGTCATGTGAGGTAAAGTTGTAAAATAGGCTGAAAATGTAAAATTGACCTCATATGAAAAGTTGAAGTTCAATTGGAACCAAACTTGAATCATAGGTGCAACATGGGATCCCTCATTTGTTGATGAGGTCAAGGTCACATGCCAAGGTCAAAGGTCATGTGAGGTAAAGTTGTAAAATAGGCTGAAAATGTAAAATTGACCTCATATGAAAAGTTGAAGTTCAATTGGAACCAAACTTGAATCATAGGTGCAACATGGGATCCCTCATTTGTTGATGAGGTCAAGGTCACATGCCAAGGTCAAAGGTCATGTTAGGTCATCATTCACTAACCGCGACGGCAGGCGACACACAAGCGGTCGCGAGGACCCGATGTATTTTTATTTTAAATCGTATTCATTTCGGCTGTTTGGCCATGACGTGCAATTGTTAGGCTAATGAAAGTTGATTCCCAGTTTCCCGTTTCCAGACTCCGGTCAGAAAGAAATGCTGATCAAATAATTCATTATTTCCAAATAATTCATTATTTCATATTTTCCGACTGTTTAAGACAAAAACGATTGTTTTAACGTGCTCTTACTCACGAATGATGCATTTTAAGCACTGTTTACGATGACAGGGGGTAGAAGAATCGGAAACGTCCATTTTCTAAGATCAATAACCAATTTAAGTTGGTTCCCGGCTCCTTACCTACTTCCGTGCAATGACGTAAATAAAATCGCTTCTGTGTGTGTTTTCTATTAAACTACCGATTGATCGATTGACTAGGTAGTCTTTGCAAAATGCTGCGTGAACTATTGATTTAAATGGATATATACCACACAGCGCATTGACTTGAGACTAGGTTTCTTGAGACTAGGTTTAGTCTCTCCGACAGGCTGCATATTGTTGTGCCGAAACACCCGGGTACCGAAATACCCGGATGCCGAACTTCCCTCCATTCGGAACTGCCGAAATACCCGGGCATTCGGCAGAGGAGAAGGGAAGTGGAAAATAACGTGCTGTTTATGTGTAGAGCACGTGTTTACGCATTTTTCGTGATTCTATGGACAATTCTACAATGAAACTCATTAAAAATCAGGCTTTTGGCATTTAGGAACAAACAGGCTAGACTAGGTTGAAATGGGAATTTCTTACCGTGCACTGGGTAACGCGCTATATTTAGCACGTTTCAAAATAAATGATATTGGAAATTTACTGTAAATTTTTCGAAGGTTTTCATAAATATATATTGAAAAATAAATTTACATTTAGATAAATACATGATATTTGCGAAATTCTTGTGTCATTAACTTGTGTCATAAACTTGTACCAAAGTATATTTAAATGAAGCCTGGTCTTAAGTATGTGTTTCGTGCCTCAAACAAAAGCATACTGCAGTTACTTGGCATCATATGGAAAATCTGAAAAGATGAATAATGAAATTGAAACATTCCCCACTTCAAGTCATGAAAAAAATGAAACAGGGAAACTTGGAATCAACTTTCATTAGCCTTAAGGTGCATTTCATGATTCAGCACTTCTGTTTCATTCATTCTTCACTAGTATCCTTGAGAAAAAGCGTATTCACAAAATTGGAGTTGATTCCAGAGAGGAATGGGGGGGGCGGGAGAGGATGTAAATGGGTGGGCGAACCCTGCCACATCCTCAGTCCACTCTCCACATTCCTCCATTTTTACTTGCCTATTCCCTTCGCCCCACGGGCCATAGGCACGGTGCTGTAATTCCTGTACGTTTACGGACAGAAATACAAAAATTGCAATTTCTTACCGATTCACCAAATTGCACGTACGATTAGATACAACATGGATTCTTAAGGCTAACAGTCAGATGATATAAAAATCTCAAACTTTTTAGGGAAGTCGGGGGACCAGGTTGTGGATCATGAAATGCCCCTTTAATAAACCTTGAATAATTCAAATAATGATAATTTATTGGCATTACAGAATTAAATTGATGCCTATAATATGGTACTGATAGAGCTTAGAGATTAGGATATGCACTGATTGTACCAACATGGTAGGGAATGTGGATAATAGCAAGGTCTGACTTTTATATATTTGTTTCAGTATATGCGATATGCTTTACAAGAAATGTTCAGTTAAAAAAAGTGCTTGGGTGATTTCGGACTGCCATAGCTGGCAGAATGCTAACACTCTTGAACTGGTATTAATTCTAGGATTAGAACTGCAGCCCAATATATCTGTGCCAGGGGAGGACAAAGCTCCCTGGTTGGTACACCACTGCCCCCCCCCCCCCCAATTTTGAAAAGGTCAAAGAAATCATTTTTTCCCTTCAAATCAGTGTCATTGTTGAATTTGTTGTTTTTTGTTAGTGTGTTTTGTAAAGTACTCAATTATATGTCGTAATATTTTATAACATTTCACGGGAAATCTGGAGACCTAAACTGGCAGAAGAGAAACTGGCTTGGTCAGGAAGGAAAAGCCAAAATGGCTGAAAGAGAGAACAAAGAGGAACTGGGGAACTGGATACACCCTTTAAAAGGCCACTGTGGTGATCAATGTGAAAGCATAACCACAATTGAACTTGTCCGGGGTTTAGCTCAAAAGTGAAGGTTAGAGTGCCAAATTCAAAAGTAACTTGATGATGCTATCAAAATCATCTGTGGGAATTTGTACAACAGTTTATCTACCTGGTGCATATATATCATTTTAAATTATTTAGAAAATCTTTTTTAATAATGATTGGCCAGAATTGTACTGAATTTGATTTACAATATTAGTGCAAAAGTTCCTTGAATTTTATGGCAACTTAAAAAAATTATGGCTTCATACTGGGAATTGGGACTAATTTTAGACAAACATGTTTAAAAAAAAGACCCACAAAAAAAAAGTGATTGGGATAAATCTTATACCAGATGGCCAAAAATAAGATTTTTGATTATTTACTTTAGGCATTACATAAGCCCATTAAAACCCATGATATACCTTGTATGGGTTGAGGGGAACTAGCTTCAAGAGCCCAATTGTGGCATTAAAATGAACACTTGTTGATGTTGTACTTGCAGTTCAGAACAATCCTTAAAAAATTTATAGACTAATGGGGTTCAATCCTGGCCATGCGGGGGATAGGCCTTGTTGCCCATTACAAAACGTATTGTGTCCATGCTACAAAGTTACTTTACAGAAGCGGCTTAATGGAAAAACTTAGTTGTGTTATGGGTATATATTGATATAGCATGTCAATTTTGCAAATTAACAAAACAAAAAAACATTTTCCAATAACGCTGACATTAACAAATCACTTAAAATAAAAGTTACATTCTGTTATTTGTTCAGGTTTGGTCAAAGGGGCAAAACACTTATTATGGTATTTAATTGTTTTACAATAGCACAGTCTTAAAATTACCAGGATATGGCATAAAGTAAAGATATGGTTTAGGGCTAAAATTAGTCCTTTTAATACTAAAATGAGCAATCTTGCTTATCAGGATGTACGTTTCAGGAATTTCCTGAATTCAGGAAATGAAATTACTTAAAATTTTCGCACTTTATTTATTTTCAGCCTTATTATTTGAGGCCCATTTTTGCCCAAATCTATGCGATTTTTCAGGGATTTCATCACAACTTTAGGGATTCGTTAAATTTGCACTCAATTCATGTGCGTATGAAAAAACAAATGTGGCCATTAATTACATAACACATAATTTGCTTGCTCTAACAGGTGCGTGTTCAGATTGTTCTTTGGGACCCCCCGATTTTACCCGGAATAGTAGTATCGAGTTTGATATCAGATGAAAAGCGGATTTTTTCTCATTGTCGTCTGGAAATTTGAGCCTCAAATCCATTCATCCCAAGAATAACCAAAAAAAATGCCGTTTTAGTGGTTAAACATCACATTAACACAGTATTGAATAGGGCTATTGCACAGGAATATTTTTTTATTGCGTCTACATCAAAACCGCAAGTTGTTTCCCACGGTAATTGATAGGGTGTATGTGCACGTCCAGGCTCTTCATCAAGTCGAGACACACAATAACATAAATCGGAACAATCACCTTTAATTCGATTTATTGGTTATCAAGAGAGTGCAATTTATGACAAAATCAAAATACCTTAAAAACACATGACACTGTTCAGGAATGTGGATGACCATGATATCGATCGAGTGGACTTTCAACTTATGTGGCACATTTCTGAACACAGCTGGGCATGGGCATCTGCCATTACCACATCTGATACGCCCGCCGGTTTTCTACCTCGTAACTATCAGTGCGTTTCACCAAAAAGTCAAAGATAGTTGAAAATTCCAGAGTAGTATACAAATATTCTGTTAAAAATAGGTTTTAACTTTTGTATTTTTTCCAAATGAGAAATTGACAAAAAAAACATCCTGTTGAAAAGATATAAATAATCCTTCAGTACATGGATGCGTGTGTCCGTACGACAGTAATGACTAAAATATCCAATTTTCTTCTTATTAGGTTGCTTCTGATATTATTGCATGTAGGAAATATTAGCATATCTGTACTTTTAACTGACAGGCATAACTAATTTTCTTTTTCTATTTTCGAATTGAACAAATCATGGATAGTCCTTTTAGTCTTTTTGAGGGGTAATTTGAGTATTAAAAAACTAACAAAAATGTACTTTTAATTTTTTATTTGACCTTTATCTCAGTTATGTTTAGAGGCCAACTCGGGGATTTCCTGAGGATGGCACCCTTAATTAAAGGACTAATCAGTGCTTGCTAAATAGGAAAATTGAAAAAAATCATCAAAAATAAGATTTACGCTCATAAATAGTTTATAGGTAGACAATATACCCTACAAGTGCTAGGACCAAAAGCAGCCTTAATTTGGACAATATCGGATATTTTCGTAGTAAGGGTCTTGTTCGGACAACTTATTAAACCACATATTAAAGGAATTCATATATTGAATACTGCATTTTCTTTAGTTTCTCTCATTTTTTCAGGTGGGAAAAACAAAATATGAAATTCTACAGACCATTCCTTCACTTTTAAGCTATTCAGGGTAAAAATTTCAATTGTTTTGACTCGTGCGGGTGGATCAATGATTTTTCTAAGTGTTTTTAACAAGTTTTTTAAATACATAATGTTTGTCCACATAATAATTATTGTGTGAAATAGCAGAGTTCCAATCGATGTCCTTCATATAGAAAATCACACCCCATTTGTGCTCAAATTCAGGATTCGAGAATTTATGGTACTTTTAAACTTCATAAAGGTTTAATCATTATAATAAAAAAAATGATTCACTCTCAAACTTGTAATTGAGCAGATAGGTGACTATTCTTTAATGTCAGTGACACCCTTGGTAAATTAAGCACACAAATTATTATTTTGAAATCTCTGAGTCGCCTTAATAAAGATTAGTGTAACAGGAAAGGAAAGAAAAAAACAGAAAAAAAAAGTAAGTGCCTTCATTTTTTTTGAATCAGGAAGTAGTAAATAAACTAAGCATATGAATGAAAGATTCACAAAATCACCGCATGCATACATACATACACACGCATGTACATTGTATACGCACTCGCACATGAAGTGTATTTTTTTTAAATTTCAAAACTTTAACAAATGATTACTTAAAAGATTTTTTTCTTTAAAGGTAAAGGATAATTATAACTATTACTTTTGTATTTGTTATTTGAAGGTATTTGAATGCAAGTCATGTGTTTGATCAGCGTTCGAAAGAAAAGCTTGTTTCAAGAAAAAAAATCAAATGCATTTTAAAGGGTTTTGCAAATGCATGTTTTTCGTCTTTTTTTACAATTTGCTGCACTGGGGCTTTTTTGGGGGAAAATTCTTTTTTAAATTGTTGAAATATAAAACAAGCTTAAAAGACCAGCTATGCTAAAATGCGAATGTCTGCATAAAGTATCCAGAGACAAGCTTAGTTTTGCCTCATTTATTTACCAGACAGTGTTAAAGGTTTGCAACAAGAGTTTCACATCAGGTGGCCGTATTTTGCACTGTGTACAGCTTTCTATAAAAAAATATTAAAATCTTGAAAGGATAAAGCTGAGAAATGTTCTTTGCGTACAAAAACATTTTTTAAATTTCATTTAGGACGCAAAATACAAATCAAGCTTATGTTTTAAATTTGAAATATCCGCCCCCCCCCCAAATCAAAACATTTTATCTTTTCTAAGACATTTTGGAGCCAAATACAAGGTAAGAAGTTTCTATGAGGGGGTCTCGAAAAACTTGCTATTATGACACAATATCTGGGTTGCTCAAAAATCTCTGGTTGCACCTTTAAAAAAAGTATAAAAAATTAGATATTGAAATTTATGATAAATTAATGCACGAGCAGTATATTTATATGGATCTCCATTTAGTTATATATATATATTATATATTTCTGTACAATATTTAAAATTGGGAATATAATTATTTTAAACTTTCTTATAAGTATTCCCCTGATTTTACATTTTGTGATTTAACACCCAAGTGTCAGTGTTATATCACCATATGAAGAATTGGCATGATGGATTTCCTTTTAGTGAGTCGTGTGACATAAGTAAGATTTTGGGGTTGGTTTGGGTTTGTGGGTGTGTTGTCATGTAGCCCACGCAATTTTGTTCTTATTGTTATCACCTATACTTTTTACTACTTTTACTATATTGTTTAATGTCGCTAGTTAGTTAAGAATATTTATTTAAAGAAGTGTGTGTCATAGTTTGGTGAAGAAGCTCCAGTTCAAGACATTGCATGATCATGCAAAAAAAAAAATCCCAAATAGTGTTAGAGGACAGGGTTTTATATATTAAGGGGCATTTGGGATCACAGCCTGTTCCCCCGAAATTACCTAAAAAAAGGTGAGATTTTCATATCATCTAAAACGTTCCCTTAGTATTCCATGTGTGCCAAATCTGCATGCAAATTCGATAGTTCGGTCTTTGTGGGTAAGAAATTCACAATTTTGTATTTTCTGTGCTGTAAACGGACAGTTATAGCACAGTGTGGCCGATGGGACCGTGCGAACGAAAAAAGGGAATTGGCTCATAACCAAAAAACTGGCAAAAGTCGGGATCAGCTAAAAAGTGTGAATAGCTTTTCTCGAGGATTTCTATGTGAACAACAATGTGAATAAAAAACAGAAGGTTGCTGGAATCACAAAATGCCACCTTAAGAATATGATTTTTGTGGGATCCCATGATCTTATTGAAGTGGAAATTTCCAGAAGCCAGTGGATTGTGGGATGGACTCATACACCATCTGTTGGACAGATTGGTGTGGCCCTTTGTGACCCAAAAAAGGTCGGAATTCAAAAATGGTTTAGGGTATCCACATATGTTGATTTGAATTTTCATGATTACCTGGTACGTGGTCCTGGTTAGTGGTCCCACATTTTGTGCGACCTCATGTGACTTTTATCATCATTCACAAACCGCAATGGCAGATGGCACATGTGCGTTACATGAAACCAGGAATTTTTGTAAAGTACTGATGTGGATAGTTAGAATGAAAAAATGGCTAAATTAACAGTACTGTCACAAACTTTGCATTTTAGAATGTTTCATCTCTAACGATACATATGACTTCCGATACAACAACTTCCATTGAAAGGCATGCATTGGGGGAAGCTACTGATAATCTTCTCTTGTTTGAAAAATATTGATTGTCCTCATATAGAAAAAGTACATCTTCTTTTCTAAATTATGGAGCAGAAATTTGTTCTACACAGTATATCTGGTACTGTTATATATACATTAATTTTATGCATTAGACAAAAATTCTGATTATCCAAAGTTGGAATTGAGCATGTTAGGTGTCTAGCTATAATTCTAGTCAAATATTTTAATTAACACAAAAAAAGTATTTCGAACTCTATGAGTCGCCTCACATGAGGCCACATACAGTATAACAGTGCATCACACAGTATTTTAGCTTCATGAGTGAAGCTAATCTAATGTAACCGATTCGGGCGAGCGGGCGAAAAAGTCTAGGCGTATCTCCGTTGCCCTCGATGAGCATATTTGTTCAAAAATTGGTCGTGCCTTGTGGAAAGTGTGGGTGGGAGAGGATGTGCATTCAAGGCTGTGAATGGAATTTCGTCAGCAAAATCGGCCTAGACCCTAGAAGTGTGTGATTTTCCCGTTTTTTTTGTGGTGTAGCATGTGTAACCCCGTACCCAAGATAGAGTCAATACTAACGATGTTGTTTGTTTGTGTAGCGACAAGCGGCGCCGTCGAAAGCGCGATTTGTCATTCATAGCAAACCTAGATAAAATATACGTTCGAATAACAACACGAGCAAAGAATCAGTCACTGATTGCTGTGTACTGTTGATTATATTTACGTTTACATACAAATCCATTCGTTCAAAGATGTAAGCGCATCGTCTGTACGAAGTTGCAGCAGGGCGTTGACAAGGAAATATTTATTGTGACCTATCCCAAGTTGGTTAGGGGGGCCCCTCCCCTTGTCCATGCGCATGTGCCGCTGCTCTGGCAATATTGTTTTATTCGGAGTTGTGCCTATGTTTTTTGTTTCTGTTAGGGTATTTTTATTAATATATTTATTTTTATATTGGTAGAGGGAGTTATGTTGTATGATATTATATTTATTTGTATGTGTTTTGTGTTCATTTTATTCGAAGGGTGGGAGCGTTTTGTGGCGGATTTAACTTTTTTTAGTTGTAATGGTATTTCGGCCTCAGGCTGTTTGCTGCCTGGACAACGCATGTTCCGGGGCATGTTCCGGATGCCTCACCTCTAACATCCTCGAGTTTATAAAGGTCGTGGGACTCTCGAAAGTGAAGAATATCATTAATTTAAAAGGGTTGTTTGAATCAGATAGGTAATATAAAATAATAGGATTGAAAGGGGTACGAATGTTGGGGAAAAAGATGTTTATTTAGGATATCTGGTTCTGGCATGAAGTTATTATTGTTACTATTATTAAACTTCATGGTACTATATTCATGGCTATGTTTTACGTATTGAGTTTGGGCCAAATGTACACATTTTCGTTTCGTGTTTGGTAGCTTATGTAACATCCCTACCTGAAGCATGGTTGTTCCGAATTGTGCATTTATACAGTGTTGCATATGCATCAGCGTGTCCATTGGTCACCAATTTTGCCCCAGGTTCACAGAACACACGTGACCCCCGTGAGGTCGCATCCACAATGAAACAAGCAAACACGAATTTAATCAACATTCGTGTGTGTCCTCGAAACATCGACCTCGAAACAACAGACCTCAACCTCGAAAACCTCATGACCCGAAGTAACTTCACTTCCGGGTCTGATTTTCGAGGTCTGATGGTTTCTAGACACCCGGGGGGGATGTCCTAGAAACTTAGACCTCTAAACATCAGACACTCACTCAGACCCGGAAGTGTTTTTATTTGCCGAAGTCAACATTTTACTTCCCGGGCTGATGTTTTCGGAGGGCCTTGGATGTTTCTGAGACACCCGGGGGGGATGTCTAGAACATCATACCTCGAAACAACAGACTCAGACCCGGAAGTGATTTTTGGTTTTTGCCGAAGTCAACATTTAACTTCCGGGTCTGATGTTTCTAGGTCTGATGTTTGCTAGACACCGGGGGGAATGTCTCGAAACACCCGGGGGGACGTCTAGAAACATCAGACCCGAAGTAAAATGTTGATCGAAGTTCAAAATGTTTTCCCTAAGTAAGCATTTCACTTCTGGGTCGGATTTTTTTGAAATTCAGAGAAGACCCTCACCGTGTCGTGACACGGAGGAGTTTGTCCTAGTTTTCTGCGCTAAATGGTGAGAGGGCCGACCAGTCGAAAGAGAAAGGGACGATATGGCCGTGGTGCGGGAGGAAGTGTCCTCCCTTTACGGGCAAACCTTGCAACGTCGCTTACTAAGAACACCTTTTCCCATGCATGCAAATTTTAGAAACAATTTGAATTATCAAGTTGTTGTAAACTTCATAATTCATGGCCAACCGTTTTACAAAACGGTGTTGGTGCGGAGGTATGTAAGTTTGGAGTATTTAGTTTTCGCAAGACAATGTTTTCGATGCAATAAGTAGATAAGTAGAAAGACCCGATTTAAAATTGCCAATTAATTATAAAAAACTTAACTGATTATGTAGGCTAAGGTTACATTTATAACATGGAGACTTTTGGAACTACCTTTATCGTAAATGCGGGCTGTGGACGGAGTTTGAAGTAAAAGTGATATGCTTTGGTGAGCGGCTATCAAGTAGTGAAAAATGGTGTAATATTTAGCAACGCACGTCCATTTGGTCCAAGTCGGGGTCCAAATCCAGGTCAATCTCCCCTTGTCACGTCTGGAAGAATAGCAGGATTTGTTTTCTATCTACTTTTTTTCATTTTTTTTATTACAAAACTTCTCAAGTCAACTGGTAACTAGTCAACATTCCAGGGCCAGTCTCCCCATGTTTTAAGGAAGCGTGTGTCCGCCTCTTAGTACAGAGAATAAGATTCCTCCCATTTTCGAAAGCACTTCCGGGTCTGAGGTCTTATGTTTTCGAGGTCTGATGTTTCTAGACATCCCCCCCTGGTGTCTAGAACATCAGACCTGAAACATCAGACCCGGAATTAACTTCACTTCCGGGTCTTAGGTCTGATGTTTCTATGGTTTGATGTTTCTAGACATCCCGCCCGGGGTGTCTAGAAACCTCAGACCTAGAAACATCCCCCAGACCCGGAAGTAAAATGTTTTACTCGGCAAAAAAAAATCACTTGCCGGGTCGAAGGTCTGGTTTTGTTTTGTGAGTCTGAATGTTTCTAGACCTCCCCCCCCCCCCGGTTGTCTAGAAACATCAGACCCGCAAACAATCAGACCCGGAAAGTGAATTTAACTTTCCGGGATCACCAATTTTCGGGTCTGAGGTCTGTTGTTCGAGGTCTGATGTTTAGAGACACCCACATTCGTGTATGGAACATGAACATTGTGTTAAATATTTAGCCTCATCATGTTTATTTACGTAAAATAGATGGCACATTTCCCGAATAGTGTTGAATGTAAGTGTGCAATACAAACGACGATGGAATATTGTACAATGTACAAGCTAATGTTATCAATTTCAAACGCGTAGCGTGGGATGGGACCTTTTTTCCACCTGGAAAAGCCACGAACACTCGCCACGTGGATAGCAGTCTAAGCAGAGCCGAGTTGGCTAGCTGTTACTATGGGATAGTTTTGTCAATTACCAGTTTGTATAAGACTTTCGATGGTGTGGTTGGGATTCTTGTTACCAAAAACTTTCATTAAAAAAAGTCCAGTGTAAACCCGGGTGTAAACATCTGCATATGATATTTTTAAAGTATTATCGAAAACAAACAATCCGCGAAAACATGTGCAAAACGCGACCCACTCCCCTTGTCCTAGTGCGCAAGTTCCAAAATACCTAAGTACCATATTCAGGCCCGTTTGGTCACTTGCAACGGACAATGCAAGGCCGTTAATGAATACGCGGGCCACCATTCCATACTGTTCAAGCATGGACAAAATTACGAAGGCAGAAGAATTTATGCTTTAAACTTGTGTATGACAAAAACCGTGTTTCTCGGCCCTTTGGTTATACTATTTCGCAGTATACGGCTCAGAAGAAATCACGACGTAATTATTTTCTGAAGACGTGGATTTTTTGTAGTAGGGGGATTTCCTAATTACGTCACCTAGGTATTCCCCGTTATTTTACAATCACGGCAAAGGAGGTGGGTGGGGGGGGTGCCAGGGTAGGTATTATTTTCGACCATGCAGGTTCTGCCAAGTCGTATCAAATCGCAATCTAGTAAACGACGACACAACAAATGAAATGTTCCTTATCATATTGTTCTTCTTGATAAATTATCAGAGCTCTGAAGAGAGGTTGTATCCCTACCTTCAATTTGGCCAAGGTAGCTCGCAAGGGTCACACTAACTTAGAAAAAACTTTAAGTGACTACCAACGATTTATTATTTAAGGGAGTCCAAGTTCAGGTTCTACATGTGAACATTTTGTTTTAACTTAATGTTAGATCCGAAAACCTGATGTACGAGTCTTTGTATCTGCCTGTGGTCAAAATGTTACCAGGACTAAACATAATTGCCGCTGTTTTTAACATACATGCACACATTTATGTCACTTGCATGTAATGGCTGGGGAGTGCCCCCAGGACCAGAGCTACCTTTTCTCGCGAGTAGGGTCAAAGGTAATCTCAGAGGTTTAATTCCCAAAATGGTTAGAATGATAAAGTTGTTGTATCCACATATTGTCGATCGATTTTCATGACACTAAGATAACTTACCACTGGGTAGTGTTCCCAATGTGGTGACCTCATGTGACCTTTGACCCCTGTGAACTCATGTGACCTTACAAAGGTCAGAATTTTAAAATTCCTTGGTGTATCCAATAGGCCTATGTCGATCGATTTGTGACCTTAGCTAAAATGACCCATTTGGTAGTGTCATCATGTTGGGGACCTCATGTGTAAAATGGTACAGAATTATAAATTGATTGGTGTATCCACATATTCGATCGATTTTCATGACACTTAGATACAGTGGCCCTTGGGTAGGGTACCACAGGTTTATTGACCTTATGTGACCTCATGTGAACTTAAAAATGATACAGAATTATAACATGCTTGGTGTATCCACATATGTCGAACTTTCAGGACACTTGGATACCATAATTAATAATATAATGAGACTTCTAAAGCTCCTTTACAGTAGGCAGCGCTGACAGGGAAAAAGCAAGAAATACTAAGAGCTAGGAAAAAAGATGTGACTTAAGAAGACTTTTACCAGGCAGCTAAACTCTCACGACCACGGATGTGGTAGTGCTCATTCATTCCAAAGGCGAGGCCCAGCAAAAGAAAAGGCACGATCACCAGCTTCTTTTTGGAACGAGGAATACCAAATGAGTTGCAGAATCTGAGCGAAGTGTATAAGTGACTTATGAGTATGTGGCTAAAAATATGAAGACAGGTAATCGGGAGATTGAAATGCACAGCTTTAAAAGTCTTGAAGGCGTATTTTGAATGTATCCTGTTTGTAAGAATTTGATGGTAACCAATGGAAGGGAATCCAGAAAGCGGACGACTGAGGGCGGACTGGGTGGCTTGAAAATGAGCGAGTGATTATTCTGAAGAACTTGCAGGACGGTTGGAATATTTATTTTCAATACCATACATGAGAGAGTTGCAATAATCTAATCTTGGTAAAATGAGAGTGCGGACAATGGTGATGACATGTTCAGTAATCCAGAGATTACGAATACGATTTAGATTATACAGCTGCCAGTTATAGAACGAGCCAAATTGGCGATGTGGTCAGCCATAGTCATGAAGTGATCAAAAATAAACACCTAGATGCGGATTGAAGGGGAGGAGGGGATTTCCTGTTCACCAAAATGAAGAGTAAGATGTTGTAGCGAGTGGTAATGGTGGGAGAGGAAGCGACATAAAAAACTCAGTTTTGGCTTCATTAGTTTCAATCTATATTAAGCATCCAAGAACGAAGATCAATCACACTTGGGATAATTTAAATAAAGCACAACAGCATACCCATGACAGTTTGGATCAAATATTGTGTAGATCTGAAACAGCATCAGAATAGATGTGGTATTTGAGATGCTGGTGATTGATAATATGGGCCACTCCTACGAGTTATCCTGTAAAGCCTGGGGTCCCAACAACAGAGCCTGGGGGACTCCATCGAGAAGGTCTTGATCATCAGAAAAATCCCCATTTATGTTAACTTTGCAAGTTCTACCCTCAAGGGATGTTTGAAACCAATCTGAGCAGATCCGTCAGACCAAAGTCACAGCAAGCCGTTCCAAAAGTATACCGTGATCCACGGTATAAGTTTTTCTTGGATCTTGCCATGAAAATAGAAAGTGTTCTCATGCCAGGGTCTCCAAATGTAGATGATCTTGTGAATGGTGATAATAAAAGCTTTCCAAAACTGTTCTGGATGCTCATGTTCATTTAAGATCAAGCCACGCATCTGTTAGGTATAACTAAAGTGGTATAATGAAATTGTTATCGAAGTTCGTCGTGTTAGGCGTCGAAATGAAAAGACGGTGGCGACGAACCAGGCGATGCGGATTATACAAAAATATTAATTGATGCTTAAACGGGGCAGGAGCATACTATTGCCTTAAAAAATCTAAATATTATGCCAGCAGATTTGATGACTGTAATTCTAGGAACATGTATAGAACGGTAATGAATTGCTTACGTAATTCAAACATTCCCAGATTGTGATTCATCTGTTTGATCTTGCAGATAGTTTCTGTAATTATTTTGTTGGCAAAGTCACAAGATCAGGCCTGATCTTGATGTAATTGCCCCACCATATTAACCCTACCACATGTTTCAGTACCATTTGATCCCCTTTGCAGCTTACGATTTCCAACATATCTCTGATGAGATCTGCATGAGATTATTATGAAGTGCCCTTCAAAGAGCTGCTCCCTTGATCCCATGCCCACAGGGCTGGTGAAGCAAACACCTCCCAGATCTTGTTACCCTTGCTTACGAAAATTGTAAACGCATCTTTCCTCAGGTACTTTTCCCACTGGGCTTCGCAAAGCCATCATTACTCCAATTTGAAGAAACCCTCTCTTGACAAAAATCAGTTGTCCCACTGACCGGCCTGTATCTAAATTTACCCTTTGTTGGAAGCTGATTGGAGAAGGTGGTCTGAAAACTAGGTACAAATTACATCAATACTAAGGTTATTTGATCCTTTTCAGTCAGCTTAAAGGCCAAGGTCGTAGCACTGAGACTGCACTCACCTGTGTCCAAAACGATATCCTGAGGGCAATTGTAACCAGCAAGTGTTTTCTTGATGATAGTTTGCCCTTGGGTAGTGTCCCAAATGTTGGTGAACCTCATGTGACCTTAAAATGTCAGAATTATAAAATTGCTTGGTGTATCCACATAATGGTGATCGATTTTTGACACTTCAATAAATGACCCTTGGGTAGTGTCCTATATTTTGGTGACCTCATGTGCCCTCGTGTAACCTTCAAATGGTCCAGAATTATAAAATTACTTCGTGTATCCACCACATCATGTCGATCGATTTTCTTGACACTTGATAGAATGACCCTTGGGTAGTTGTACTACATGTTGATGACGGTAATTGACCTTAAATTGGTCAGAATTATAAAATTGCTTGGTGATTTCCCCACATATTCGATCGATTTTCTGACACTTAGATACTTGGTCCCTTGGGTAGTGTCCACATGTCGTTGACCTTATGTGACTTGTGTGACCTTAAAATGTCAGAATTATGAAATTCTAGGGCATCCACATATGTTGATCGATTTTCATGACACTTAGATACGTGGCCCTTGAGTAGTGTCCCCCATGTTGATGACCTCATGTGAATCTTTGTGACCTTAAAAATGGTCAGAATATAAAATTGCTTAGTGTATCCACATTGTCGATCGATTTCTATGAACTTAATATAGAATGACCCTTAGGTAGTGTCCACATGTTGGTGAACCTCATGTGACCTGATCTGGTCGAATTTATAAAATTGCTATGATCCACTATGTCGATCGATTTCTATGACACTTAGATATAATGACCCCTTGTTTAGTGTCCACATGTTGGTGAACCTCATGTGACCTTTTATGACCTCATGTGGACTGAAAATGGTCAGAATTATAATATTAATTTTTTACTTTTTTTATTTTTTGAAATGTTTAATGAACTTGGTAGAGTACCTTGAACAAGACTATGGTTAGTGTCCCACATGTTGGATACCTCGCGGTGACCTTTAATTGGTCAGAATTATAAAATTGCTTGGTGTATCCACATGTCGATCGCTTTCAATGCCACTTAGATAAATTGGCCATAGTGTCCCCTGTGCGTGAGGTCACCCCGCATGTGACCACTTGTCCTCATTTACAATCAACGATGGCAGGGACAAATGCATTCTGTGAACGGCTGTTTTTTTAAATCATTTGGGACTTTTAATCTCCCCTTTTTAATATCACTTTTAAAAAATGCCTTGTTAACTATGATTCTTACCAGTTTCTAATTAAAAAAATTGACCATAATAAAGTCAAGTTTGACAGATTCTGGTCAATTTACAAGCAAATTTTTTTCCAGTCAAATTTTACCAGAAATCTCGTAAGATCACATTTTCAGTCAAAAGTGACGAGGTATTTTTTCAAGTGGTATTTGCAATCGAATGTTGACGATTGTTTTTGACATCCCGATGCATCTTTGAGCCATATTTGTGAACCTATTAATGGGAAATTCAAAACTAAATGAAACAAAAAGCTGAAATTTCAACATTCTTCAAGTGGAAACGCATGTGAGATAATGTGAGCAATTCAGATCCCCGTATCCCTCGTGATCATCTTGTATTCTTGTGCCTTTAATTAATCTAAAATCTTAACCCTCCATGATCACATTGTTCCTTTCAAAGCCGAAAGTACACTTTATGGTGCCATAAATACAATATAGGCCTACTGTTTTTTTTTTTTTTTTTTTTTTTTTTTTTTAAGTTGTTTCTTTTTAAATAATATACTTTAAAAGTAAAACCCTGGCCTTATTTTTTGTGTTGTCTGCAATGGAGTGCTATGGAGACCCATACTAATCAAATTCTGGTATGTCCTTCCGTGTGTGTATGTTGTAGTTGTGTCCTGTATGCGTGTATCGAGTTTTGTGTATATATGTATGGTGTGCGTGTGTTTCATGCATGCATGCATGCATGCATCCCCACAAGCAAAAGGCATAAAAATGATACTTGCTAGTTGGGAATGGATCGGCATGAAAATCGGTGAGTGTGGTCAACATTCATGCCAACAATTTTGAAAGTCATTTCACACGGACATCTGACCAGTGCCCATCCAAAGTACAAATGGTTGTATGATCAGGAAGCTTGGTAGGTAATCCAATTGTGGTGAGGTCACGTATGCTGAAAAAAAATGGAAACTATATGCGTACACGTGTACATTAATGCAATAATACACTTTTTTGAAGAGCGCCCCCCAAGTAACATCATGGATCCCAATTCCAATTACCAAATCGGGCTTATTTTATAATAAATACCATTTTTTAGCATTCTCGTTCGCAGGGGTAAGTTTCCTAGACCATTCCACATAACTGTGCCAAAAGTTGAAAATTGGGGGTACTCTAAAAAATGTGCTGTTATTGCTTTAAACACGCACAAAATCAAACCACTATCTCCACTCAAGCTCCAACCCAAAAAACTTTTCTTATGAAGCTTTAGCACCATTGGTGCTCTGGGTGTACTCACATCACATTTCGAACAGCGTGTTCTGTGGGGTTTCTTTCTTCATTGGAGCATCATCTGCCTGTAACCTGTATGAGCCTTAATCCTCATTTACAGAAAGGGGGTGGGTGGTTACCATCCCCTTCAAGTTTTGTTGTGGGGCCCGCCAGCTACAGCTATATGAAGGACCTCATTGAGCATTAGGTTATTTCACCCAGTGATTATATTTGGACCCGCATTTGTTTATTCAAAAAACACGATTTTGTTTGAAATTGAGTGCGGCCTCATCCGGGAATCTCTGAGTCAGCCTTTAAGTTTTTTTTTTAAATTGGTGTTATTTTTTTTTTAATTGACCTCATTGAAAAGTTGAAGTTCAATTGGAAAACCAAACGTTTGTGTCATAGGTGCTCATATTTTGATGTGCGTCAAAAAGGTTCATATTCCAAGGTCAAAGGTCCATGGAGCGGCCCACAGCTATATTCTTTGAATAATAGGCGAGCGTGAACACTGAGAACCGCAAAATCCGAGTTTTATGCAGTGGTCCACAGCTTATATTCAGTGATAGAGTGAGCGCAAAGCCGAGAAAGAACCACAAAATTCTAGTTTTGAAAAACACTTGCAAAAAAACAAAAAAACTTTTTCTGTACCAATTTATTTAAGAGGAGACCATGGGTCACTTGTTTTTACAAGAATTTCTAAGTTTTCTGAATTTTCAATATATTAGCTCTATTGGTGAAAATCGCACATTCCCGTTCCATGCTACAGTTGAATCGAAGTGCATTGTACAATGCAGCAAATATTGTTCTTTCTTCTGTTTCTTATTGTATTTCAAGCAGCTATATTTCTTTTTATTCTTGTATTTCAAGCAAATAAATTAACTTTGGGGCTAATTGATTTTGATATTTTGGATTTATAATTTAGCATTGTTAATGTCAAATAATAATTTTCTACTCTTTCAAAATCCAACTCAAATTGCAATACTTTTTTACAGAAAATTTGTTTTAGAACTTATTGACTCTTTATCATTTTTTTTCAATTTTCGGCAACCTGGAAATTTGCATTGGCACTAATGTAGATTTTATAATGCTCTGCAACTTAATGGGAGGAATTTTTGATATCTCTCTCACTTTTTGTGGGCCGCCAGTTATAGCTGGCAGAATCACTTGGCAATCTGTTTTGTGTGTGGATGTGTGTGTGTCACTAAATTGTTATTTAAAAAATGATCTCAATTGAAAAGTTGAAGTTCAATTGCAACCAAACTTGTGTCATAGGTTCACCGTGGGATCCCTCATATGTTGTATGTTGATGAGGTCAAAGGTCATGTGCAAGGTCAAAGGTCTTGTGAGGTCAATTTGTAAGATAGGCTGAGCAGCCTACAGCTTGAAAGCCGAGAACCACAACATTCTAGTTGAATTATAAGCCTTCAAAGTCAAATCCAGCAAGAAAAATTGAATTTTTAAAGAAATTTGCAACTCACAGATAAAATTGAAAATGTCTCCGAATTAGGTTGGTAAAAAAGACCCTATTAGTACTATTTTTGGGGGCAATTTTGCTTTACCCAAATTCAACACATTTGATCTTTGACCTCACTTATTTGCATATATGTATTGATATGAACGTAAAAATACCCATTTTCTGAAAGTTCACTTAATATGCTTCATGTTGATATATAACGACCCCATGTGCAAGTATTTTAACTCTCTTAACCTGGCCATTCAAAGTATCACCTTAAAATGACACCTGGTCCCCCTCAATGTAATTGTCAATTGGCATTTTATGCTCCTTTTCTTTCACTGGGGTGACCCAAAACCGATGGTTACCCCCTCAGGAGAGAAGTACCAACATGCCTATTGCCTAGTATGATGCAGGAATATTGCAGACACTAAAATTTGGAACCAATGGATAGTGGCTGTCCACCTCTTTCCATTGATACCAAAATGAGTACCACCATGCCTAGCATATGTCAGACTGATGCAGCAAAAAACTTAATCCATAAACACAATGTGAAGAGCGCGAAAAATTCATTTTTTCACCAAAAAAGTTGGGAAGATCTGAGTTCATGCGTATTTTGGCTCAACTTGATGGGAAGTAACTAGTTTTATATACTTGGATCATTTTAGTGTTTTAATGTTTTTGAGTCGGTGAAATTGCAAAATATCAATTTTCCCACCCTATATCCAGTGTTTTCATACTTTCCTAAACTTCTGTCATAGTGGCTTCATAATGGGAAATGTTTTGGTACTTATTTTGATACCAATGGAAAGAAGAAACTCTAAGCTATCCTGTGGTACCAAATTTATTGGAATTGGTGCTTCTGTCCTCAATTTTGGCTGATTTTTTGTACTTTTTGTATTGGAAATTGTTATAATAAAGTGCCTATGGCTAAGCTGAAAATAACATGTTTTTAAACAAAGGTATGTGTGGTGAAAAAGTGAAGGATCCCCACTTTTTGATGTCTGTGTAGATCCCCACCAGGGGATCCCCACATTTATTATGTTCAGAAAATTGTAAAATTTACTCAATATGAAATTCTCTTAGGAGAGTGTTTTTACATTGGTGGTACTCTTAGTTGTCTTTTGAAAAAAGGCAATCAAATATGTACTCCGAACCACCCGATTGAAACCCCTCTATGATAAGGTATATTCTTTCAGTACCACTCATTTCCTTGTGATATATGGGTATCCTATGGTACCTTTGACAATACAAAGTCAATGAAAGTCACTCATCCATATGCTTTATTTATGTTGGATTGAAAAGAAGCATGCGGTGTGAAACACCATTTAGACATGATTAAGAATGTGTGTGTCATCCAGTCGTTTTATGTCGTCTGCTTGCAGATTGGCATGTAGGTAGGAATTACTATGGCAAGAATAACCCTTCACTTGCTGGACTGTTACTCTTGCACACATTAACGGGGGCGACTTTATCCGGGTTTTAAGACCCCCATTTTCCACATTGTCACCAAAGACCCCATAATATATTTTAATATTTGACCATTGTCACCCAAAGACCCCTATTTTGGGGGAAAGTTTTGAAAATGTTTACCTAAAGAGCCCTACTGCTTAGACAATTTACCCAAGTTTGGTGTTAAGCATCGCTCTCACTTCCCCTATCATAACCATGACCCATTGGGTCAAAGGTCATGTTTATTGTACTCTATTTAGACAATGGCCCCATTAAAGACAAATGATCAAGTAGTGTTCACTTAGTACGATGATATTTAATAGCCAACAACTTTTACAGTCTCAACAAAATGGTTAAGGTCTGTGGTCATGCCTGACCAGTGGTGTGCACAGAATTCATGTCAGACATGTCGATTTGAGCTTGGTTATTTCACACAGGGATTAGTATATGGACAAGCATTGTGTACATGCAAATACACATTTGTTTGAAAATTGGGGGCGCCCTCTTCAGGAAATCTCTGAGTCAGCCTTTAATTGCAAAGTAGTGAGCTGTCGACAATAAAGAGTACATGGTGATGATAATGATGCCCAATTATTATCATGCAGATGATGCCAAAAATGCATATTCTGTCAGTCAAGGTTGTTGAATTTGGAACACATTCTCTCTCACTGTAACTGGCATGAAACTATATATACTGCCTATGGTGTGCTGAAAATTTTGTCTAATCATTTTTGATCTCTGTATGGGTATTTTCTTGGGACATAGCTGTAGGATATAGTTGTTGGTGATATTTATGTACAAAGAACTTATTTCAATGAGTAAATATTAGCGCAAAGTTTGATTGTGTTTACAACTTTATTAATCACTCCAAAGGTAGTCTTTCTCTTCAGGGAAGAAATTTCTCATTTCCCCCTCGCTTCCATTGACAAATTTTGCATTCCCCTTATTTTATGAAATCTCTCTATTTTAAAAGTTCATGTTCTCTCTCTCTCCTTGATGCATCACATTTAAACATTGCACTTCCTTTTGTCCTTCAAATTCAATATCTGACTTGAATATTCTTTTCTTTTCTATTGATTTTGCACAAGTTTATTCTTTCTCTTTAAGTGCTCTGGCGACTTTATCCGGGTTAAAGCAATCCCTGCACAAAACAGCCAAAATGACAGTGACAGATAACAGCTTAATTATTTAATGTTTTGTAACACTGGGGTATTCCAGACATTGCTGGCCATGGTTTGCAATGGAAATGTAAATGACTTAAAATAAACCCCCCCTTTTTTTTTAAATCTTCATGCCCGGGGCGTTTATTACAGACAACGTCCCTTTCAATCTATTATATTCCACACTTGTCAAAACATTATGTCGCCTCGCCACAGATTTGTACTGCCATAACTCTACAAAGTTAAGTTATTGCCTGAACTTCTGGTTGCACAAGAGTTGGTGCCGTTTGAATAATTGGTGGCTCCTGTGGTACCAGGTCAACTTGGTAAGATTCCTTTTTTGCAGCAGAAGAGTAAGACTCTTCTGTCACAATATTTCGCAAAAAGTACAGCAGTGGAGTATACAGGAGCGATATTGGCCCTATGATTGCGCACATGATTGTAAAACCAACACTGTTAAAAAGCGGTATTGATGCCAGGGGAGCCACGATGTAGGGCAAAGTAAATCCAAGGTTAGCAACACCCATGACATGCCCGTAGGATTGTTGGAATTCGCTCTCCGATAGACTAGACAGAATGAACACAGCACCGTAACGAGCTGAAGTTGCAAAGTATACATTTAGAGCAAGGCATAAGGCCACTGTAGGGGGTGATGGTAGTGTTGGAAGGGCAAGTATAGGTAATGTGCAGAGAGCGAGATGGATGGCTGTGTACAGGCAGATATGCTGACGATGATGCTTGGAAAAATTGGCACTGATAAAGTTGGCTGCTAAATCGGACACCCCAGCTGCACCCCAAACCAAACCAGTGGTAGCTGTATTGCTAGCAAATTTATTTTGCATCCATATGGACAAAAGAGGTTGAAGAGAAGCTTTCTGCAACCAAGCAACTGATAAGGTTATGGTTGCAATGCCAATCCTGTAGTCTTTAATTACACTTGAGAACCTGACATTGTCATGGTCTGTGTCTTTGGACTGAAGCAAAGGAATAACTTCTTGGTCATGATTCACTATGCCCTCTTGTCTTCTGATTAAACCTTTGTAATGAAAAGTTGACAGGATACAAACTAGCAGAAGTACTTCAATGGGTGTGAGGCTTAGAAAGGTTCCTATCTGACCTATTGTCACATAGAGCACCCCATACAGGGCTGGTCCGAAGAAGTCAAATGAACTACATGCCATAAGTACTCCAAGCATTACATTTCCTTGATTGCTGTCATATGGACAACGGGCAAACACTCTGCCAAGCACATTTGGTACAACACAGGCATTTAGCAATCCAAGTAATATCTGCACTATAAAGATAGAAATGAAACTTGATGAAAAAGCATATAGCGTAGATATCACCACTGAAATGACAAGTGATGCTAATATCGGTGAGTCGTACCCAACAGTATCCCCTAGAATTCCAGCAATAGGGGACGTGATTATAGATGTAACTGGCGGAGCAAGAAACAGGAGTGCAACCTGAAAATCAATCTGCGCGCTCACTGCCTCTGTTTTGTTGTTTTCTATCAAATCCATTGCATACAACGATACCTGCATTGTAGACTTGGTAGTAGTATCTACAAGTAGTGGTGCCTCTGTTGCCGATGTGATTTTTTGATTGAGGGGAACGATCAGCAAATCCTCGAATACACGAGGGAGCAGTTCTCTGTTGGCAATTTGTGGCGTCATAGATCACTGCAAGCAATGCTTTGGTATTCCAGTCCCTTCGCAGTATTGGTATTATCAATGTGATATACTTTTCTCCACAAGAAAAACGCCGACACTGCTGAACAAGCTAATTGGTTTTACCCAACTTCTGGTAATGTCTGCAGTAGAGCCATACTTGTTTTCAATGTGGTCTCTTCACAGCCTTAGTTCATACAATAATGAGTGGCATAGAATATTCAGCCTTGAAATGCGTGGCTGGTCTTGTTGGAAAAAAAACAGTGTCCTCACAGTATGATTCCGTTTGTGTTTGTTCAGACTGATGGAAACCCTTATGCAATGTGTGTGGCTCTAATACTTCTGAGCTTGGAACAGCTGGATGGTGATTGCCTTTTTCAACGTATGGGTTAACCGATACCTTTCCCACAATATGCTGTCTTTTCGGCTGAATATTTGTAGGTCCTTTAATACATTGGTGTAATTGTTTTGTGTGAGACACACCATAGTAAATATTTTTTACTACAATGGCAAATATGCTAAATCATGCATACAACTTTAAGCTAACTTTATAGCCCCGGCATAAATCAGATATTGTACAATGCAGTCATGTAGAACGGTCACCAGATTAGAACTTGCCTTGATGTTTGTGAGAACAGTGAAAGTGTAAAAAAGAAGCGTTGTCTTTTACTTCAAAGAAATTTAGTCCTTGAGAAGGTCCCTTCACCCAGGTGGACGCGGTTCGATTCCCCTGTGGGAGGCCAGGCCGTACGTGAATTGTCGATTCATCCACATCCTCACAAGGTTTTTTCCTCTTGCATCTAAAATTGATTTTCTGTCCATAAACCTTCCTGTTGTCCCTATATTTCGGCTTGTTGTGTGTGTAGCAGCCTAAGCCACTGGCCCACTTCATGGATTTGTTTGTTGCAAATTATAAATTAATATATCATTATTATTCTTATTATTAATACAGACCAAATATAACTAAAAGCAGCAACAATATATTTTTTAACTCATCAGTGTGGGAATCCTAAAACAATCCTTAAATCAAAGGGTCTCCAACTCAACGATAAAGACTTACGTTATGAAGTTTGCCAGGTCATTTGGTGTTATTTATGATTAAAAAGAGATCTTATTATCTTTATAACATGTGCCTAGGATGAACAATTAAAAAAACACTGCCTGCTATCTGTAGCAGAATATTCTAAATTTTAGCAGTTCACACTTGCCAAATGCACAGTCACACACACATCCCCTACGAAGGCCTTCTTCACAAGTCTTGGGACCAGAGCGCACCAGGTAAAATCATAGAGGGGCAAGTATAAGAGACATTTGCTTCATGTATGAGATAATGAGAGCTCTCAAATGCACTCAAACATGCTAAAATCGAGAGCTTCCGGTGGTTTCGCCCTGGACCCCCGTCAGGCAAGTATAAATCCTTAGGTTTTGCTCAGATGATGAGATAATGGAGAGCGCCTCCAAATGTAACTCCGACATGCTAAAACTCGGAGCTTCCGGTGGTTTCGCCCCCTGGACCCCCTTCAGGGGCAAGTATAAATCAGTTGCTTCATTGATAATGAGAATGATAGCTCTCCCAATGCACTCAAACATTCTAAAAATCGAGAGCTTCCGGGGCTCCGCCCCCTGGATCCCGCCAGGGACAGTACAGTTCATCTGCTTCCTGATCAAGAGAATAACTGAGAACTCTCCCAAGGCACTCAAAAATACTAAATCCAGTAGCTTCCGGGGGCTCCACCCTCCAGGGGCATTAATAGTTCATCTACTTCGAAATAATGAATATCTGATAGCTCTCAGAGGCACTCAAACCTGCTAGAACAGAGAGCTTCTGGGGGGCTTCGCCCCTCTGGACCCCACCAGGGGCAAAAAAAGTTCATGCTTCATGACCATTAAGATACTAGCTCTGAAAGCATTCAAACAGCTATAACCCGGCAGCTTTTCCGGGGCCTCCGCCCCTGGAACCCCTCCTTAAGGGTCTTTGCCTCTGAACCATCATTAGGGCCCCAAAGCATGGTGCTCTCACGTTAACATCTTGCCCTGGGCGCCACATCGACTGGCTACGCCACTGATTGTCAAAGATCACACCAGCTTCACACTTTTACTATCGGCACGCGTGCAAACCTCACCCCGCTTCCATCTAGCAGACATGGCAACTTTGCTTCCTTGATACCCAAGACCATACCATTCACTATCACACCCTGGTTGCAACCTTCCATGTAAGGAATTTGTGAACAGGTGTCGGTTGTTTTAACAGCAATATTGCCGTTGGAGGCTGCCGACCATTCCGGTCTGCTAATGTAGCTCTCCAGTTAGCCCTGGGGGAGCTAGCACAACATTTGTAACACATCTCAATAACAAAGGTGGAGTGATTGAATATGTTGACAGACTGAACGGAACCCCTGAAACTGATTCTTAAGTGCCGCAGGTGGTGCCTTAAGGAAGGGGGGGCCAAAAAAAATTTTTAATGGGTTCAAAATTTTTAAATTGAATCCAATCATGTTGTAAAAGCCACCAGTTAGTGTCTAACCATAAGGATTCAGAAAAGTATAAGTTTTGTAATATGTACAGCCTAAAGTGTTTCAAGAGTATAGGCTAAAAACACAAAAAATCATAATAATTTCATTTGTACACGGTCAAATTTTAAAGTTGGCTCCGATTTGATAAGAAATGTGGCAAATTATTGGTGAGTCATAAATTAAAATATGAATATTTTTGACTGTCTTAAATGCTTAGTTTCCTAGGTAGGGGGCCAGAAGGTCAACGTCCATTGGCATTCAATGGGGATTGAGCTTGTTACCCCCCCTACTTTCTTAAGCACGCATTTGAGACACTCAAAACTATTCTAATTTTATCCTATAAGCTCCACCAATATTTGCACCAATTTTTTATCCAATCTGAGCAATTTACAATTTGACCCCTGTACACGAAATTGGACCCTTATTATTGATTTTGGCTGTTTTTAACATATAACCTGAAACTTTAGGCTTACATATTACAATCTATACCTTTTCTGAGTCCGTATGGTTAGACACCTAACATAGTGTGCTTTGCAACATGATGGATCGATTTACAAATTTGACCCCTGGACAATCTTTGTCTTGGCCCCTTCGCCTTAAGGCACCACTTGCGGCACTAAGAATCACGTTTCAGGGTTCCTGTCAGTCGTCAACAATTTAATCACTCAAACCGGTTGTACTTGATATGGTTACAAATGTGTGGCTAGCTCCGCGGTTCAGTTTTGGCATCACAGGCACTACTCCTTGCTGGTTTTAAAACAAGGTATTCGAATGCTTTGGTGTAAAGTAAATCCAGTGACCGTGAGAGGTGGGAGGTTAAACTGAAAAACAAAAATACACTCCCGTACAACGTCGACTTCCTTATGACTAGACGGGACAATATGGCATATATGTCAACATGATTGGAGTAATTTACAAGTGTTCACCCCTGTGGTAAACTTAAATTGGCCCCTTTGAAAAAGGTAACACAATCATTGAGAGACTGCCTACCTAGTCATTGATTAGGTATGTAGGTGTTAAACCTTTTCTGTAGTGGGGGGGGGGTAAACGTAAACGAACTCCTTAAATAAGGCCCTAATGATATTCTGCTCCTGCTATACTAATTCGTGAATGGGTCTGCCATCAAGTTTTCAAGAGTCAAAATCAATATTCATCTGGACCCGGTTTGTTCGATTACAAAAAAATCAGTGAAAACTAAATAAAAATCCGAAGAAGAAAACGGTTTCAAGTTGGAACCCAACAATCGTGTTGGTCCAATGATGAATAACAATTTTCTTCATGATTTTTTTAATACCGCACATCTAGTTAATTGAACAGACAGTATTTTTTTGACCTCTTGCATAATTGTTGATCCTGGATACAAAATGCCGCCCTCTCCGACTCGTGGACTGTGTCCAAACAGGTTCGTTCATACTTCCCACTGCAATGCATTTCAGTGCTCGCACTCCGTATATCTATCACTTTCTGCTACAACTTGATGCATCCCTTTGTAAAGGTCCGTTCATACTTCACTGTCATGGTCAGTCAGTGCTGCAATGCCGTCCTACCAAATCGTTATTCTGCAGCACTTGCAGTCATTGGCCACGCAATGCGTACGCAACGAAGTTTAAATTTTTTAACTGGCGATGCAGGCAAGATGCAGTGGGGTGCAGTCAGTGTTTGCAGTCTGCCAATTTCCGCAAGTTTACTGCAACGTACTGCAACCCGTGACCTGCAGTGACCCTGGGTTGACCGGCATTAAAATCGATTAGGAGTGCGCGGAAGTGACGGAGCATGCATAAAATTTACAGCACAAAATGGCGGTGCAGAAGAAGTATGAACGGACTTAATGCAGTAACTACTGCATGCAGTAAGTGCAGAGACTTCTCTCCAGGCAATGCAGCACTGCATTGCAGTGCATGAAAGCTGAACGGACCTTTACGGTCGCTTGGATTTTTACCAACGCTCATATATCTCACTGATCGTGTTCCCGAGTGAAGGATGGACATGGTCATGACCAACAAAATATTTCATCAAGAGTTTCTATATTTGTTGCTTCTATATTGTGGGTTGCTCACCGACCTTGTCTGTGTTATATTGGTGTTAAATTTTGTAAACGATTGTTTTCATGGATTTCAATAAAGCCATACGGCCAAAAAAATTTTTGTACATTGTGGGAAAAAGCACGACTACTATGGTCAGACTTTTCACTGGAGGGTTGCGATAATTCCCACAAATGAAACGTAGTCACACCAGGAAACTTTGAAAAATGAAAAGAATGTGCTACTGTCCTGGTTTGACACCATAGGCCATATAGGTATGTATTAGGGATTTCTGTGACATCATACACATCCGCAAACACATGTAATGTCGCAAAACCAATTAGTCCGTTTTACCCGTAAATAAAATACGCTTTCATTTCAATTTAGGAACAACTCAGTCATTTGGGGACCGAATACCACTCACAACTGTTTGAGGTTTTGGGGGGGGGAAAAGTAGAAACCATACTTTTTTAAATATTATAAAATAGTTTCATAAATTTTTTATTAAAGTTCTGTACCGATTTTGGGCTACGATCACGGTATGCGTATTTAAGCTTAATCGACTGCACACCGTTCATTCCCTTAACATGGCCGCTACATTTGAATAGGCGTTGTTCAACGTTGGGGTAAAACCCGATAAATACAAAGAATAAGGCCACGGTGTGCAGTGTGGCCATACTTCAAAAAGGGCTAAGTGCAGCATATGGGTACTACGAACATCGTGCCCCGGGCACAGTGCGGGGTGGGGGCGCTTGTGATCCGCATCTATGTTTTGCATAGGCAGCCACGAATTTTTTGTATGGTCAATTTGTATTTTGGTCAAGATCCAATAACCGTAACTAATGCCTCTCTACCTTTTTATAGAGTTTAAACATGTCCTCGGGGCTTTCCAACTCTGTTTTGAGCCGAATTGGTATAACCTATTTTGAGATAAAGGATGAATATTGGTAAGATCCGTTGTTTTGGTGTTTGAATAAAATGTGTGATTTATCCAAGTGTAGGATACCCTCTAAATGGAGAAGCATGGTTTGTAGTAACATGGTACCTTGCGCCCCTGTGTCCCTTTAATCTATTACCATTGTTTAACTCTACTGTTATCTAAGTTTGTATTGTTATTTCTGCATCTTTATCACAACATAACAGTAATTAGAAATCGATTGTCAAAATACATTGGTATACAACTTATATCAGAGCATGCTAAGATTCTTTGCCTAAAACGAACATTTTGGATAACAAAAGTTTCGGCGCCTTAATACCAATTTACAGTACATTTTCCTCGACCATTATACAATGACGAATGATCTCTCTCAGTCAACAGGCCCTAGTTGGGGACGAAAATGCAGGGATGGGCTCCTCTACTCAGAGTGATCATGCCCCTGGATATGGATATGGATTATACATCAACATATTGTTTTGGAAACAAAATAGAAGATTATTACTTTCATAGGCAAGCTCTTCACTAGCATAACTAATGTGCTCAACAATGACGACTTCAACTGCATAGATAACAATTGTCCCTCAATCTTTATCTTGGCTAGTGGAGTATCATTATGACAAGCTCATTATCATTGGATGTCGTTGCATAAATGGAGTTGTTCCTCCCACCTCTGCCACGGGTTCACTTTCTGCTTGATTTAGTTTGTCCTTTCTCGTCTTTCTCGTAGCATACACGGTGTTATTCACCCAACCTTCATTCTCCTGTTCGTCCTTCACATCTGCATGATAAGCATAGCATATTCGTTATTGTCCTTGTTTTCACCCAGTGGATCCTATGGATGTTACCACCGATAGCATCTTCAGTACTTTGTTCTCGTACTCCATTCTGGCGGCTTTTTTATTCATGGGGTTCGTTGTTTACGTTTGTAGAAGGCGGTTGTGTATTTGCGTAGATATCCGTTAACCGCGTAATCATTTTCGTATTGTGTATGTCGTGTAAACCCCAGTATTGTCTCTGTTCTGCTGAGTCATGTTTTTGTCTTTCGAGATCCCTCATGTGCGGCCTCTTGCGCACGGGATGAAGTTTGCGGATTGGCTGTCTTGGTGGATTTTCGTCCGTAATAGTCAACTTATATGGCTGGATTCCTTGTTTAATTAATTGGATGTTTGACCTTCTTCGCCTTTTAATGAACAGAAAACGAGAGAAATAACCATGATACAGAGAAAAATTAAAACCTCTAACATATTGCCAAAACGTCCACCCTACTTATTTTTTGTTTTACATCATACAATTATTATAGAATTCTAATTTATGAATTCGTCCAAAATGCCCTGGGCGTCGTCCGTAATAGTGCTTCTAGACCGCGAATCTGAAATGTGACTTTAGGCACAATAGTATCACTTTTCATTGCGAACTGTGTGCTTTATTACCAGTTCAAGTAACTTATTAATCCATTAAATGGAAATTTAGCACATGTGAGCTCAACGCACAATAATAAATATTAAACACGATCATAAAGAAGCATTTGTCAAGATACAAAAATAAATCATTTGTTAATTATCATAAAGTTGGTGATATATTGTAAACATTCCCTCTTTGATAACTTTTAAAACTCTCATTAAAAATATTTTTGAAATTCAATTTTGACATCAAATCCTTTCGGGGGTATTTTCTCAGCTGGTAGGAATTATATGGGCTGCTCCATGCCCAAGAGTCGAATCCATAAAGTCGTATTCTATAATCACCGATTCTTGTTAACAAAGCACCTTAACACAAAAAACCCAACCAGAAAGGATCCACCTCATCTTGATTTGGTCACAATTTTGAAACTTACCGTCTTATGATGATATCATCTATATAGACCTTTGGAGAAATTTGCTTGCTGCATTTTAATACTTTGTTAACTACTAAAGATTGGTAAACTGTGCACATCGACATGGTTTATGCAAATTGATACAATTGGCCAAGTGAATTATGGTGGCATATATCACGTATAACTTTGGCGCATATTTCACATTTAAATATATGAAGATATAATTTTATGGCAGTTACTTGAATTAAATGACATTTAGCGCCTCTGTCATTATCAATTTTGGAAATTTTTACTTTTTTCTCGTTATCATTGAGAGTTTGTAGGATTCAATCGTTGATATAATTTCGAAGTTCTCTTGTGGGGTGGGAATCCTGATCGCTGATCGCAGAGCATTCCTGGCAAAGAAAATTGCTCATCCAGAGGGCGTCATCAGACCATGACGTCACAAATCAAATCAAGGATCAGCTGTCAAAGTATTTGATAAGCTTCCTATTAAGAAGTGACTACTTAGAAAAGTTGGATTTCACCGCGAGAAAACATATTTATCTTCTCTGTTTCGCGTCACCGTTTTGTTACGTTCTGACAGGAAGTGGAATTAAAATAATTCCCAAATTGTGTTCAAAGGTGATTCGGTTTGTGCATACGGTGGTCGAGGAAAGGAGGGCGCACTGGAAGCACACATATCATATTTTGGACGTTCCAGGTAGACAACCGTACTTTTTAATTCAAAAAGAATCTATGAGAGTCATACCGTAAAAAAGAACAAATCACTGCAGCGTGAAGTATGGTATGCTCACAAGAACGCAAATAATAGCTCCGGCAATATATCCTGTGCTCATAAATACAAATAACAATTAATTCATGGATGCATTGCAATTTATGTCTCACTGATTGAAGGCTTTAACATCTCGGTAAGAATATAATGAAGCATATAAACGCAGATTGTGACCAATATGGCGCAACTATAACGCTAATAATAAACACTGTTAGGGCCCAGGTTCGGTCCAGTTGATTTATTTAATTCACATCATATACAAAGCAATATGATATAATACAATTATTTAAAGTACTAAGGTTTATAAATCTATAGGCCTCTATTATATTAGATAATAATAGAGTAATAATTAGTATTACAATAAATAAATATAACATAGGTAGCTTACACAATATTATGACATGCTGACTCAGAGATTTCAAAATAGTTTTTTTTGTGTAATAATGAAAAATAGTCCACTAGAACTAAGATAGTAACCTTAAAATGCACAATTCCGAAATTTGAGATATCTGATTTTTTCGTTTTGGATGCGTGTAACATTTATGTTTAGTCAACTTCCCATGGATACTGTGTAGAACAAAGATTCCGGATCCGAATTTTATAACCAATTGTGATTATCTTATATGAAGGAATTCGATTTAAGCTTATGCAATTTCACACAGTGATTATAGTAGATTCAACCCATCGTGTCACCATAGTACTTTGCCTAGGTATGGGCATTGAAATGGTGCATGGTGCTGTGGGTGGAAATTAAAATCAGGATTCAAAATTCCAAGCTAAATCTATTGAAACATGTTGTCCCGATAGCAAGAGAATCAATTCTATGCTTAATGAATCAATTCAAGTCATCGTAAGCGCATTTGTAGCTCCAAAACATAGCTCTCAAAAATTCTGTCTATCTATTTGCGTCGTGGTATTCAAATGTAACAGGTCAGTTGAATGTTACTGACTTATAGCTCCCGTGTTTTGGATCGAAGGAACACAAAGCTTTTGAAAATGTGGCAACATGAAAAAGGCCATATTATCTCAATTCGTTCATGAAACAGGTGAATCAGGCCTCATGTTTTCTTTTTCTGGCCCCTATCCCAACTAACCGACTCTGTCCAAAACTTTTCCTCTGTGACACGATGGGTTGAATCTACTATAGTATATGGACAAGCATTATGTACAAGTGCAAAAACACCGATTGTTTTTGGAAATTGAGGTCGCCCTCCTCAGGAAATCTCTGAGTCGGCCTTTTTAAGGTGATATGACATACCCGTTAAGGACGCAGGTTGACCAGATGAGGCAGATGTTCCGACATCTTAGGTAACGACCTTTGTTCGTATTACTTGCTGCAACTTGGTTATGAGTTGATATTTCAGTCGAAATGGTCAGGGTTGTTTTTCAGCTATAATTAGATACACAATCTGTTATCTGTTAAATTGTGCGAATGCGATTTGTTTCTTAAACATAATGTGCAATTGTCATTTTCATAGTTCTCGGTCTTTATTCTTCTCTTATGTGGTCCCAACACGTGTTCTCAATATGAATCCCGTCCAGAGATGGTACCAACGTCTGGCTGCTTCACTGAATTTCCGCAAGGTCCTGTTTGTGCATTGTTTTGCTCCAACAGTTGGCAGACTCAACGAGCCTGTTCCATTGTCTGATGTGCTGTTTCACAACCACAGCTAGCAGGGCCGTACGCAGGATTTTTACGGGACGGATCTTCCGAAAAAGTGACATTTTTTGATGGCAAAATGGACCAAGCCCTAAAAGGTTCAGTTTTTGACGTTTTGAGCATCCCATCACCAAAAAGGTGGACTTTTTCCGTCATATTTTCTCTAATTTGGACCTTTTATCAAAAAAAACGGCAAAAAGTGGACCTTTTTACCCCATTCTGGAATTTGGGGGGTGCGACCGCACCCTCCACCCCCCCCCGCGACTGCCTGACAGCTAGTGTCTGTCCTTTATTAAATGACCCGCACTACCTACATGCACGCGATGCAGATAAAGCACGCGTGTCATTGTTTAAATAGATATACATAAATTTTTTTAAAAAAAAAATTCACGCAATCTCTCAATCTCATCTCTATTCATCCCAATCCATACTGAGTTCTGTCAAAGGTTCCTTTCTCTCACATTCTTGTTATATTTTTCTCCTTTCCTTTCTATCTATATTTTCCAATCAATCACCCGCTAACACAGAGCTTACATAGACTATCCCCATGGTCCAATTAGGTTGGCTATAGTCCCGGCATGTGTCTCATGACTCGAATGTTTCCTGAACCACTTTGACATTAGAGGTCAAAGTTCAACAACGTCAATAATCAACACGTAAAAACCGATTTTGAATAGTAAATGAACTACTGCAGGCAGCCCAAGGGCCAACTTAAGTATCAAGTGCAAGTCCGAGCCACCAAATATTACATTTTACAATTTCGATCCCCAAACATTATGTTTTTTTGTTTAAACTTTGAAGGAATTCAGCAAAAAATCCAAACGTCGATTTTGTGATGGTAAGATTTTGTTTTTGTTCATAACTGATTTTTGCTATTTTAATACGCATCAAGAATGATGCCAGGTAACAATCTTTGTATTATTATCTTCTGTGGTTTAATCTTTTTTCAACCTTTTCATTTCATAAAATGTTAAGTTTTTATATAATAATGAGAAATTACTTCTTACCATTGCTTGTATAGAATTCAAGTCGTAGAGCACATCGGATTTTACATTCCAACATGTCAACCCTGATGTATCTAAGATGAAGAGGACTCGGGAACACTTGCAAAACTGGATGAAGCGAACCACTCATTGCTATTGCCATTAACTCTAAGGGTTTTAAGGTAAATTCAAATCGTTAGCTATCATTAATATTAGGTAAAATCAACAATCCAACATCACATAAATAAGGACCTCGATGGATGTTGGAAATGGGAACCAGCCAAAGTCCTCAATTTTACCTATATTTAAAATTAAATAGTGGCAGATACAAATGTTGATGTGGCGCGGTTTGAATAAGCTTGAATATGTATAATTTTAATACTATGTAAACAAAGACTCACAAGTCTATGCTTAAAAATCAATCTCACTTTAAATTGTTTCCTATCCATTAGTTAAATATTTTTGTTACTATAGCATAAATGGTCATTTGATACATAGGTAAAACATATTATATCAAATTTCCGGTTCCCCGGGTGTCCATTTTGTTTTTCTGTCAAAATGGTAATGAGAGAATGGATAAGGTTTTCTGAAGGTATTTGCCTCTGAAATCACACTGCATGCTTCTATGAGAACTTCACCTGGGAAAAGTAATGATTTATTTCGATCAGAAACAACTATGTTATGTCAATGTTAACTTTTCCTTTATCTTGTTTTTGTCAATTAGTCAAAAAGGCTGGCTAATACGTTATTTTAGTGTATATGTTTCCTGTCTACTGAGTTTAAAGACACATTTATACATTCCTGTTTGGTCTTGAGCTTTTTATAGCTATCTGTGAAAATCTATGACTGCCACACAATTTTTATTTAATCTTCAA
>JAMKCH010011976.1:0-62662 GCA_023653785.1 Ophioderma brevispina | reverse complement strand
ACATTACTTAAATCCCCAATGTTGTAAATTCGTATGGTCACTATACGGTCAGTAAATTTTATATGTTTTCATATGTACCATATAGTATTTTGCCCCCCCCCCCCCGGAACTAACCCCATTTTGGGGGGTTGCGTTCAGGAATCAGGCTTTTTTTTAACCTCCACAATTCTTATCCTCATAAAATTCTGATCTAGAAAAACTACATGAAGAATAACTTTCCCTTCCCACTGAAAGCTATTTTCGTACCATCTGGTAAATAGGGGCACATATAAGCCGCAAATTGACGTGCAACGCCCCCCCCCCCCCGCCCCAATTGTTTGGCCACCCCAAAATACTGCATTTTTGGCCCTAAGTGTTTTACCGATGTTCATAATACACGCGCCATCTTTTGACCATTTTCAATTAACCTTTGCCCCACATTAATGACTGACAGTTGCCATGGTTGCAGCAGCCAATAGGAGTTTACCGTGTTAAATGTTAAAAATTTAGACCAACCACTCAACTGTTTGCATAACAGACGTTGTTGCAATCCTAAAGGAATACACCCTCTCATGAATGTTAAATAGTATATAAGTTTAATAATTTTTTGAAAAAATGAAGAAAAAGTGCTTTTTTTCATGCAACTTTACGAAGAACAACTTTGAAGTATGTCCCACCGGGTATTTCCACCAATTTAACATTCCTCCCTGGCCACAATACAATATTTACTACCTAGTTCAATGGTTGCTCTAAACGGAAACTATCAATAAAACAATTTCTACAATTGACCAATTCTCTGAATTTGTCTAATTCGCAAGTGCCCTTATATAAGTAATCTGCAAGCCTTTTTCCGTTCATTTACATAGGCTGAGCTAGGCTGGCCGGAGTCAAAGATCATAACATCATCGTAAATTTTGCCTGCTGGCGTTCGCTTTTCATACGTTGTGATTGCGTAACTGCATAATGAAAGCCTATTGTAATGTGCGGGACGGTAATAATGTTCAAATAAACGCGATTGTTAAACCTGTGTTCCACCTCACCCTACCTCCACAGACCTTTTTTATCCTGACACTGTTTCTGGATTGGAACAAATTACCCACTTCTTAATTGTGGTATTTTTGTAATATTTTTATTATTTTTATTATGCTTTTTAAAAATGTCAGTAAATTTTTAGTGACCCCCTACAACTTATTTACCCCTGTATCATTACTACCTGCAATACATTAATACTTAAATACCTGAATAAGCTTAATGTCTTCGGTTATTAACAACATGGTAGGATATCTTATTTTTCTTCATATGTTACCATAGAGATGTATTTTTTGACCCCCACCGGAAATAACCCCCCTTATTGAAGGATTGCGTTCAGGATTCCGGCCTTTTTACCTAACATATTCTTACTTATTCCTCATAAAATTCTGATCTAGAAAAACCACATGAGATAAACTTTTCCTCCAGGTGATACTAGCTCATTTTTAGCCCGGCCTATTGTTCGATTTTAGCCTTAACTTTTAAAGGTGCATTTCGTGATTCATCACCTTCTGTTTTATTCATTGCTCCTAGAAATCCTGAGAAAAGCTTATTCACAAACCTTTTTACGGCGTCCCGAATTTTTGTGCGGTTTTGTGTGTGACCAAATGCGTGTTTCCCATGATCCATAGGCCACTGTGCTATAATTTTTGTTCGTTTTACGGACAGAAAATACAAAATTGGTGAAGTTCTTAAGACACAATTGAATTGGCACGTAAGAATTTGGTACAACACATGGATTAGTATGCTAATCGGTTCAATGATCGTGAGAAATCCAAACTTTTTTTTAGGTAAGGTGGGGGAACAGGCTGTGGATCACGAAATTCCCTTTAAGAGACCTTGGCACATTTGAAAAAGAGTGCCGCCCTCAATATTTTTCAAAATTTCTATTTTTTTCATGGGTTTAAAGCTTTATAATACATTTAGCCCCTCACCTCAATGAATTAAGCCCAAATCAGCGTCCTTATGGTAAACAGAACGATTTTATAATTAAAGTCGCCGGCGACATTAATTCGCGATGACGCGAAATTCGCGTTTAACACAAGAAACCACATGCGTCACTAACATGCTTCCCATGGTATGTACCTGTTTTGACCGGTCTGTGACATTTTAGTTTGTTTAAAATCATGAGTAGAGTCTATGATATTCATGTATACACATTTGTTATTAATACGCAACACTTTAACAAAAGTTAGCCTACAAATTCCCTGGATGTCTTGATCCTCTTATTAACGTCCCTATAGGTTTTTCACTTCAGTATGTTATTTTTATGTGTAAAATATCTTCCATGGCCTGACTATCATTTGTGAGCAAATTGAAGAATTCATATTTTTTTGAAAATGTGCCAGTGCTCCTGACTCCTGAACTTGAAGTTAAAGTCTGACTCAGATATTTTTTTTAATATTCTTATTATTTTTTTGTGTATAATGAAAAAAGTCAACTAGAACTAAAGATAGTAACCTAAAAATGCCAATTCCGAAATTTTGAGATGAATCGGATGTTTTCGTTTTGATGCAGTAACATTTATGTGTAGTATTACGCCCATAGGAATCTTGTCTAACAAAATTTGGATCTGGAATTTTAAAACAAAGTTGGTGATTTTCTATATGAATGAATTCGATTTAAAGTAATATTAGCACATTTTTGAAGAGCGCCCCCCCCAATTTTCAAATTTTGATATTTTTTGCACAGTTTAACGTTGGTAATTGTCTAGGAACTATACCTGCGAACGAGATGCTAAAAATGCGTATTTATCACAAAACAGGCGATTTTTATAATTAGAATTGGGATCCCAATTGGACTTAACGGCAGAGCCTGAATGCTGGGCCAAATCCAAACCGGTCCAAAAACCAAGTCCTTAAAATTAACTGCTAGATGATAAAATTCCAATCATGTTCAAGGAGCAATACACTTTAGCAAATAAAATAAATTCAACAATTTTTTTTCCAATGTGACTCCTCAAATATTCAAAAATGGCGGAAAAGATCAAAATGGTCGTCTTCTTGATGTGACGGACGGAATTTTACAAATAGGTATAATTATTTATGAGGAATGGATGATTGAGTTTTTACTTTGTATGTTATGTGGTTGCATGACTAGTCATCCAGAAACTTTTAAACAAAATTCTAAATTGTGTTTCTAATTAAGAAAAAACTTCAACCAAACAGCGTGTCCACTTCCGTCGTCTCTTTTTTCGAAGGATCAATATTTTCAAAAATTATAATTATCACATTACATTTTATGTAATTAACGTACATTTAAAACTATCAGTTTTTAGGTGATAAACCCTTCCATCAAAAGTTGAAAACTTTATTATATACAGAAAGATTACTATACCATGTGCATTTTTTTTTTGCGACGACGGACAAAAAATGCGACGGACGATTTTTTCAAGGTCAAATGGTGTCACAAAAAGCTCAAATTTTTAGCCAGGAAATTTTTTTTTATTTTTTATTTATTATAAATGATGTAAAAGAAAGGTGATGATGATGGAAAATATAAATTGTGCAACTTAAAAAATTTTGAAAAAATTCTTCTGTCCGTCGCACTTCTGTCTGTGCCCGGTTCACAGTAATTGCCAACTTTTTGAATTTTCACTTAAAACCTGTAGATTTTTTTACAGGAAGGTTGAACAGAGTCACACTTTTTTGTTTTTTACTTAGATCTCTACTAGACCTACCCACCTCCCATATCCTAAACCACTTATGGGTGCTACTGTCATTTCGGAACGGCCCATCCAAATTGTCAAAATTTGACTGATAATGGCGTCAACCAACATACATGCCCTTTTGTTTTCAGCGACATAATTAGCTATGTAGAACCTGTCAATTTTACTTTTGAGTTCTTTTGCACCATTGACACTTTATTACCATTTGAAAATATGGTGTAGCAGAGTGCTCAAAACACTTATATGGCGCCATCAAAAGTGAGTGTTGGACGTGACACTTTCCGTTCACATTGAATACCATTTTAGTCAATTACACTGACACGCCTGTGGTTGATCTGTGGCATTTTAAGTGTATCATTTACAAGACAATCCCTCATGATAATGCCCACACAAAATTATATGAACTTGTCCTTGAATTAATTCAGATCTGGTTATTCGAAATCTTGTCCGCAATTTACGTTCACAATTTTGTCACGGCTCCACCACTTTTTGAGAAGCCATGTATGTCTTTAAGTAAGTTTATGTTTGGTGTTTACCTTATTCTCTGAGAGCACTTTCACTGTACTATAAGTGTACTAAAAGTGTTGACAACCACTGTAAATGGCTTGGCTCTATCAATTACAATTTTCCGTTCACACCAATCACGTCCAACACATTTGTCACGCTCCACACACTCAAGTGCATATCTCAAAAACGATGAGGTCTGCAACTTTAATTATAGTAATGTTTCTAGTTTGTTCCATGGGTTTGTGAACAACCAACTTACTTTGCGTTCGACAGTTTAGAGTAAATTTTCAAAGAAAATTGCACCCGTTGACATTTTCAATTTGGTCCACATCCAACTGCAGCTCAATCAAGCAACCATGGAATCTAACAGCTTTGGAATATTGGAAGGGGCATGGAGGATGAGCAAAGCATTCACTGGGAAGTAGTAGTGTTTCATCTTTATATAAGCTTAAAATCAGTTTTTGATTTTATACAATGTCAATAAATAATATTTTAAAGTCAAAATTTCAAATTTCGTTCACGATGTCCACATTCCATCACTTTGGACATAAAGCTAATTATCTGCTAACTCATGGGTGAGATTTGCTTGCATTCAGTACAAACGTTCTCCAGCCTACAACTATTCAATTCATGAAAAATCACTCTGCTCTCTGTTACTTTTTTGTTGATTTTATAATAAAACTTTTTTATGTCAAGAACCTGTTTTGGATAAATTCGAAGCAAAAAAATGGGTGTCAAGAAATTGTAAAAATTCAAGCTGTCAATGTCATATTTTCAGCTGTGTATTGCCTGAAGGTGCATACTTTACATTTGTGATGAAGACAAGTCTAATTTCTTTTGGCAATTAATCTAAATTTCCATTAAGAACTATTTGCATTTTTTACAAAAATGGCTCAATTTTCAAACTCTCTGATTAAAAAAAGTAATAAAGGAGAAAGGATTCAGGTGTGCTTTCTATTTTTCCTTAAAATTTATAGTCTTATACACATAGAAAACAAATAACAAAGCTTGACACTGAGTTTGAAAAAATGACCCCCAGGTTGACAAAAAGTTGGCAATTACTGTGAAACGGGCCCTATTGCAAAATAGTGCAAAAAACGGATGTTTAAAAAATACGATAAAAAGGTGCGCTATGTAATTTTTTTATTTTAATTATTCTTTACATGCATAATCAACTTGTTAACAAAAATATTGATGGATTAATAACATCAGAATTCCAGCACGACAGCATGAAAAATTGTTCCGTCTGTCGCATTCCGTCCGTCGCATTCCGTCCGTCGCACTTGTATCTAATCGCTTTTGACGAGATTTCAAGTTAGCAGAATAATTTTCTCAAAAATATTTCTCTCACTTCTTACAGGTAAGAGATCTAACTCAACATTGTATACTGATAATGGAATCAAGCTCCCCTTAATTTTGACAATAATGACACAAGTGTTCAGAAGTTTTGGAAACCCACTTTTTGTCAATTCCGTCAGTTGTAATCATATTCTGTGTTGCCGTAGCAACATACTTGAACTTGACCACTTGATTTTTTTTTCATATTAAAGTATACAAGTTACTTATTCAATTCATGCAATTATTATGCCTAGGTTCAAGTAGGGGAATAGATACAATCAAAAATAACAGTCAAATTCCGTCCTTCGCAGAAACGGAGGTTTTGAATTTGGCCCTGCTACGTTTATGTCCGTCCATAACAGGGGTGCAAAAAGTGCGGGAGCTGGGAGCGCCGCTCACAGGAAATGAGAGCTCAAATTGAGGAAATGAGACAAAAGGGTACAAAAATGAAAGTGGACAAATCTTGAGGGAAAAATACACAAAAAAGGAAAGAGGAAACCTGGAAGAAGGAATAAGAGAAGGGAAAATAGAAAAGACGGAGAAAAGATAGCTATTTTGGCAGGTGAGAGGAACTCTAGGTACGGAAACCTAGGGGAAACGTGAGGAATAGAAACCCAGGGGAAATATGAGGAAAAGAAACCTGGGAGAAATGTGATGAAAAGAAACTTTGGGGAAATGTGAGGAAAAAGGAATCTAGAAGAAACGTGAGGAAAGAAGCCTATATGAAATGTGAGGGAAAGAAACCTAAGAGAAATGTGGGAAAAAGTTTAGAAGTATGAGGAAATGAAACCTGGATCAAATGTGAGGGGGAAACCTAGCAAAATGTGAGGAAAAGAAACCTAAGAGAAATGCGAGGAAAAAAAACCCAGGGGAAATGTTAGAAAAAGGAAATCTAGGGGAAATGTGAGGAAAATAAATCCAGGGAAATTGTAGAAAAGAAACCTAGGATAATAAATATGAGGAAGAGAAACCTGAGAAATGTAAGGAAAAGAAACTGAGGAAAAATGTGAAGAAAAGAAACCTAAGAAAAATATGAGGAAAAGATAAAAATTAAAGTGTTTTGTAAATGTAAACATGGGGATAGTGGATATCAAAGACAGAAAATTAGTGTATGATATGGGTGCAAAATTTTGAAGGCTTATAACTTGCTCAGATAAGTCAGTCCAGGCTGAGGAATTAATGCTGATGGTTTAAAAGCTAAATGCGGAAAAAATAAAGAGAAATAGAGGAACTTGAGATTTAGAAACCTAGCAAAATATGTGTGGAATTTAAAGTGGTTTGCGAACAATGAATTGTGGAAGCCAAAGTTAGAAACACACAAATCTGAAAAAAGAAATGCAAATCTAAACACAGAAATTTTGTTTCTCTCTTAAAAGGCAATTCTGTAGCCAAACATAAGGTAAGAAATCTATTGAGTGTCTAATCTATATGAAATTACTAAATGACACAATATTTGGGTGCCTCAAAATCTCTCGTCGCACCTTTAAGGATTGAGGTCAACCAGTCTGTGGATGGTCCATCATTTTGAGGAATCAAGGGAGGTGAAATGGTAGAGGATAAATCAGACAAGGAAAAGTTTTACTACTTATTTTTCAACAAACTCATTTGATGGTTCTGAATAGCTTAAAATCCAAACGCATCCGGGGGCTCCGCCATGGACCCCTGCTGGGGCTCTGCCCCTGCATCCCTTTCAGAGGCCCCAAGTTCGAGCCCCAGGATGGGCCTCTGCACCTCACCTGCTTAATGTTGTGTGTCGTTTATGGGAAATTACTTTTGTGACCCTCCCACTCTGCACATGCACATGACTATGTCATGAAATCAAATACAATACCATACTCATTTGGTTATTTTTAACATTTTACATGCGGTTTATGTCCATTTTAAGGAAGGGAGAGGAAGGAAGGGGAGAGGAGGGGATCGGTCACATTGAGGAAAATCGATAGGCCCAAATCTTGCTCCTGAGGAAAAAATGAGTTTTTGGCAACCCCTGGTCCATAAGGAAAACACCTCGAGAAAATAACCTCTAACGTGGCTTGCCTGAACTAATAAAAAAAATTTAGATGAGCGAAGATACGTACATGGCGCTAATTTCCCGGCTCTTTCACATTGGAGGCCGTTTCCAGCAGCCTTGTATTATTATCAGGGATCCCGATAAATAAGCTACTTACAAAATCCTTCCGTTTGGGACACATAACATTTGCAAGCTTAAAAACCAGTCACAAGGTATAGTTTTTACTAGCCATTCCAATGCAAATCGCTAAAAAATCGCCAAATTTTTTGAAAATCGGGGCATTCTTCAAAAAAAATCTGTGCTAATATTGCGGTAAGCTAGGCAATTTCAAACAGTATAGGTATTGGACAAGCAGTATGTTACATGCAAAAAACACGATTTTTTTGGAAGAGGGCGCCCTCATCAGTAAATCTGAGGCAGACTTTAAGTTGTTCTTTTAAAAATCCAATCTCCACAAAGTCATTTGCCAATTGAGTTCGTGTGAATAGAGACCTAGTAAACCATCTAAAAACATATACTCATGGCACTACGTCCGATATGTCTATGGTGTTAACTACAGGAGGTAGTCCCGAGATGAGTAGAGTCGCGTCGGAAACATTAAGGACATGAGATTTTTTAAGGATAATAATTCTCTCCAATTGCACCGAATACGATTGTAGACCACCTACCATAGGTTCCAAGGTTTTTGGACAAACAATACAAAAGAAATAGCAAACCTTGTTTCACTTGCCTGACTATTGTTAATCGGCCCCATAGAACACCGTGCTTTGACTTTCGTTCGTGCACGACAGAAATTACTAAATCATCATATATTACATAAAGACGGCGTATTCGCTGATTCAGTCAATGTGATCTATACATTGAAGCTTCCAAATATGCAAAAACTCGGGTTCGAAAAAAGTGGTGCGCTTCTTTCTGCAATCTCCTCCTGTCTCGTAAAAAATCTAAATGTTATACATACCGATGTATATAGTTCACATTTACACCCTCCCGTTAATGATGTGTTTATACTCAGCTAGGCTTACACGATCGAAGTCTGTGTTAGTGGATATAACCCCTGAGGGTTTGTACTGAGCAAAGCTGAAGACACACATTCGATGGGTGTAGCTGTAGGCTAGGCTACACACGTCTGTCACTCAGTCATCAGGTCATAGTTTTTACAACTTACATTTTGATCTTGACATTTGTACACTTGGAATGTTTTTTCAATTCCCTTAATCATGTAAAATCTGTCTCAGCTCAGTGCCATGCCCATGATGCATATAGGAGCAAAATCCCGGCAATCATATCACGGTACGTTGAGCAGTTATGAAGAAACTTTCGCGTACTACTAGTATGAACAGCACGTCGTACAAATTATAGATCTAACGACGTCTGTTATTGGTTCACTGATATACATTGCGATGAATATTTAATTTATTTTACCTTGTGCCCTGCAACAAATTAACATATCTTGCGGCCTTTCAACTTGTGTGTGTATATTCGCTGTGTTTGTACACACCATCCGTTTGTGTTCACCGTATGGGTGCGTGTAATCGTTTTGTGTGTTGCGTTTTGTTTTGTTTGTTTTTCGTTTTTTTGTTTGTGGTGTGTGTGTGTTGTGTATTTAGGGCGTGTTTTGTAATATTATACGTGCTCGTATATGCATTATGCGTGTTTTATTGAATGCGTTTTTATACTTCTCCGCGTTTACTGGCGCGTTTATTACACTCTTCGGGTGGTGCACGTATGGTACCATGTTGCATTATATTGCTTGTGTATAACCTACAATACACCACGAGACCACAGATTGTGAATATTATTTGCGCTTATGTCTTCAATTTTCTCACGTGTGCACAAGCATAATGATACCACAAATGTAACATAACACACAAATTATTAAATCAAATGTTACTGCACACGCTCACACCAATATGACAATTCCAATCTTCAACGACACACACCCACACACACGTACAACACACAAATAATATGATGATGCAAATCTTTACAAACGCGTTCCATAATACTTGTTTCCCCGCCTACTTACTCTTAAATTTCTTATATAAAACTGGGGACACATCTAAATTTTAATCTATTAGAATTTATGATTTAATTTAATTAAACTGGCATCTCGTAAAGAGAATAGTAATTTCATTATGTTCAATCCGTACAAATACTATAAAATTTATTCTAGATCAGCTAGACGCATATTGCATGTAATAGTAAATAATAAAATAACATTTATTATGTAGCACCTAATTAGTATATCGAAATAGCCGATTTCTTTAAATTTATTTCGTTTTGATGATTTTAGATTTATATCAAGGGAATTCCAGATCCTAGGACCTGTCCGAGTTCTTATTTTAGATTAAATTAAAGGGGATGGGCCGAGTTAAGGATATGAATTTTTTTTTTTTTAATTTTTTAGGTTTTTTCTTTTTTTAAAATTAAATCTGTTAAAAGTTTCATGATGAGATTTCAATCCGTTTTGAGCGAGGCTAAAAACGTGCTTTTTTAAGCCCCGGAGACTACTGTTGTAAAATTAATATTGGTCGCCAAAATGGGCAATATTTTCGCTCATAACGCCAAACCAAAACAATTGGCTCTAAGATTTTCACAGGGGATATGAAAAAATAGTACTTTCTTCAGATACAAAAATTTTGACCACGTTCCTGTAAGCTGGGGCCTTCTGGGGAAGAGGCTATAGTGATCGGCCATGGACCTTTAAGTTCCAAGTAGGTTAACTGGATTTAAATTTACGGATATCTTTGTGTTTATATAAGCATTTTTTAAATGGTTTGGGAAGATATTATGAACATATCGAGTAATGAAGAATTGCTGTTTGAGTCATTTATACGAATGTGTTAAGTTCTTACTTGTTGATAATTGTTTAGTAAATTAAATAGGGAGAAACTAGTACAGATACGGATTGCTTGTTATAGTCTATCAAGTTTGGATTGGATTAGTTTGAGTTTCAGGGACCGTGCTATATAATGGCCAATGTGTCGAACGCCTTAGACAGGCAAAACATCCCCAATGGCATGTGGAATCAATTGAGATAGCCGAAGAGATTTTTATCAGAACGCCAAGAAGATTAGTTCAGTGGAATGCTATTTCCTGAAGCCATAATGTTTGTTTTTGATGGGGTTAAAAATATTATGGGAAAGAGAAAACATTGTCAATGTCTTTTGTCGATCAGGCGTCCAAGGAGTTAGATAACACGGTAGAGTGAATAGGGCGATGAACTGGAACAGGTGTTCAGATCCTCCTTCTGAAGCCGAATCACTTTAGCACATTTCTGATAGTAGGAAACTGTCAGTATAGTAGAAAAGTAAATTTTGAAGACGTACGCAAGTGGGTGACAGGTGAAGGGTAATGTTGTTTACCACTACGGTGGGACTAATATCATAAAACCAGAACTCTTATCAGTGGTAGCCCCATTTTACGTGGGTCTGACTGCACTAGAGTCCTGCACAATTTTGTCTTTCTAGGCAATATCCGACCTGCCGAGTCCAAATCTTAAAGGAAGATATGATGATGATGGAACTTTTGTCATCCTTGAGCATTTTGAGCTATGAAGGGGAAATTACAGGGGTGAAATTTTTAATACGGAAATGTTCAGGGTGACATTTGTAATATGAATCAAAGATGTATAAACATGTTCATCTGGTGCTATGGATTAAAAGATAGTTTTGCTAAATCAGGTCACTTACTTTTACACAGTAGGCTTAATGGGTTCAAGGTCATCCTGGGTAAAAATATTTAGATGCACAGATTCTTCAAAATGACTCATATTCTTCTGCCGCTTGCAGAGTAATATCAAATATCTCTTAATGTATTTTTGTTTGACTTTTGAGTATAATTAAGGGGAAATATTGACAGGGCCTACAGGGTCCGATGGAGGAGTCAGCACTCGAGCTTCTTCTAAGTACCTTTGAGCTAATTACCGTAAATGCATATTTCCTGTTGTAACTTCACATACCAAATTTTAAACCATTTTAAACAAATCGACATTAGAGATATCCCCATAATGACTTTGAACAGGTTTTTGGCCGTCTTGTAAACACCAAAGTTATAGATATAGCAAACTATACATTTTAATCCTTAGGACCAGATAAACATGTTTTATACATCTTTCAACCATATGAAATGTTTACTACAGTTTTACCCCATTCTCCTCTCATTTTCTCAATGCTCAAGGATGCCATTGTTTGCATCATCGAGAATTTGAACCAGTAGGTCAATTTTGCCGAGAACCACAAAAAGAAGGTCAAGGTCACTCACCCAAGGCCAAAGGCCACTTACCAAGGTCAAGGACCACTTAATACCAGGTCAAAGACCACTTACTCCAAGGTCAAGGCCATTTACCAAGTCAAAGCCCATTTAACCAAGGTCAAGACCACTTACCAAGGCAAAGACACTTACCAAGGTAAAGAACAGCTTACCAGCTCAAAGGCCTCCCTTACCATGGTCAAAGGTCACTACCCAGGGTCAAAGATCAAGTGAGGTCAGTTGTAACGAATAGGCTGGAAAAATGAGCTGGATATAAAAGAGGGCCCTGCTCAGCGAGAAATGAAGTCGACTCACGAGCCCTGACGTCACACTTACATCCTCTGCTTCAATCCTGCTTCATGATCTGATTCATAAAAGCTGGTGTTGGTCATCACTTGATTTCAGTGAAGTGAACTAGCATTTCACATGTTAAATTACCTTACCAAAAGTAGAGAAATGTCATCTGAACAAAAAATAATCGAGGCTGGTAAGTCGAAATTGCCGACAAAGGGTTGAATTAAGATCAAAGCCCGCGCGTCGTCGCTTGCCAAATCATGAGATATCGCCATCTGGAATCCTGCTTGAATTCAACGTTAGTGTTATAACACAGGGTGAATCGGACACTGGAAATCCCCATCCGAACTGTCAATCAACAAGAAAAAACTGGACACGCTCCGCGTAATTGGGGGCGTGTTAGATAAATAAACAACGTTGTACTTTTAGTGTGTTTCAGACCATGTTGTTTCTTTAATTAAACTGAAAATATTGACCGCAAAACAACACTCACGAATTCCGTTAAATTCATCAGGAAAGTGTTCTTAAATTGGGCAAAAACGTGGCTTCATGGTTCAAAGGTCATGTGAGGGTCTTATTTCATAAACCGCGACGGCAGGCGACACGATGTAATTTGTAGGTTTTAAAAATATTAAAATTGTTAAATTTTAATATTTGTTTTCTTTGTCCTTCACATAGAGAGGATTAATGCTGGGTCCTTGTGGTTTTGATGCACTATAGGTATTGCCACTGTTGGAAGCGTATATGGAATAAGACCTAGAACATAATAATTCTGAGGCGCATTGTATCTTAATTCGTGTATGTTGGTGATTTGATTTGTAAAATTGTTGTATTATAGTATATAAATATTTATTAATAGACTTTTTCCTCTGTGGGAAAAATGAAAAAAAAAAAAATTCTGTAACAGACTCGTGGCACGGTCATAGGCGTATACGCAGGACTACACATCGGGAATGGAGAAATATCGAGAATTGTGGGTGAGTTGGATTGGAAGAAGACGATTTCTAAAGGTTGACTTAGAAAATCATGAAAACTGGATGGAGGATGAATCTGACTAGCTGATTTGGAGGCAATTGCACGACTCATAGAAACTCTGAAGAAGTATGAACAGAGTGCATGTCCAAAAAGGGTACAATTATATCTGAAATTCTCAAAAGTGGGTAGACATGACCAATTTTTAAAGAATTTATTAAATAAAATATCTTGAATAGACCTGGTGATGAAACGGCGTGCAAGTTCAAGTTCACGAACAAAGCTGCACGCCCGTGTAGAGAAATATGCCGTCAAAAAACCACTTCGCACACCACCAAGCCAAGGATTGCTATTTTCCTAGTGGCGCCCCCCGAAATAATGTAAAAGGCTTGATCTTCTGGAAAGATCGCTATACAGACTGTCCCAATACAAACTCTACAATCAAACTAAAAATTATTAAAAAATATCACTGAGCATTTCTTGAGATGTGGTGTCCAAGAACCTACGGATCAGGCCTGTAGCATCATTGTGAGTCTTAAACCGTTTTTTCCAGAAGAACTTGCACCGAGCAGAAGGAATGTATTATCATGCATGCACTACTCAAATATTCTTTTTTCAAACGTGAGAGCACCAAACAATATGTGTGTTGGTGGAACCAGGGGACTCGCTCTCGGGGGACGATAATCATTGAAAGTCATGTAAATTGGGTAATTTTACTGAAAAGAACAGCCACAGTCTTGTTGACGACAATGCTCTAATGGGGAGGGCCAATTACCCGTATCCTATTTCCCACTGCCTCAAGATGCCAGGAGGGACATAAGAAAGAAAAAACAGTGTTGAACAAGAGAGTCAATAAAAAAAAGGATGGTTGGTGTTCAAAGTCTCAGGTTGACTCTCAACGAGGGTGTTTTATGCTCTACCTTTGCTGAAATCTGGCGTAAGGCTGAGACAACAAGACTTTTGGAATAAATTTCCCAAGGTACATGTATTCATTTATTGGCAATTGTGGGACATTATAAGTTATAATTATTCACAATAAGAAGCAACTGTATAAGTCTTTTATTTCAATTTTCAATAAAGGAATGTCTTGCAGTTGATTTTCAGTGGTAACCGGGTTGATTTCAGGATAGCCAAAAACTGGCCCAACAGGTTCAAGTTGTTCTCAGATAATTAGCTATAACCCCTGAACCAGATCCCCAAAATTACCACCAACTAAAAAAGCTTAGGGGAAGCTGGATCATTCCTTAAAAAGAATCAGTTAACGTTCCGTTGAGATGAAAGGTTTTGGCCCCAAAAAAATTAACGTTGATGTATAGGTTTTTGGCCAGTCTGTAAAAATTACTGCCTTTAAATAATACCATGCAGTACCTTTATCTCGAATTCTTTTCTGAAAAATACTTGCAAGGCTTTGTGGATCATAGTCTAACCTCAATACACGCATGAGTTTATCCTACCAGCAAATAATATCCATTTTGTTGTAAAATTGAGTGTAAAGTTTCATAATGGATATGAAGAGCTCATAATCCTTGTCTAAGCAGTTGATAACCTTTGGTATTGAAAATAAGTTATCTCTACACGGTGAAATTTAAAAAAACGTCGGCTTAGATCGCTCGATTAGAAAATATTTCTTCCGAAAGCTATGATTCAACAAAAGGAAAATCAGTGGTGGCATTTATAAATTCTGGAGACTAGTTAGAAGCAGTTGCTTTCTGGTGTTGATACCCAGGTTAAGGGTCAAGGAATCCATAGGATTATTGATAACAAAACAATCGGCCATATAAATTTTCAAGATGGCCACCAAATAAAGTCGTTTTTGCCAATCCGGTGCTAAAGGGGACTGGTAGAGGCATGATTCCAGTTTTTATATCCACGTTTCCATGGTCTAGGGAATCCATAGCATTCAGTACACCCCAATGCATATAAAATATTTTAAATTGGATGGATAGGTTAAATGGTTGCAGAGAATGGTGTCAGAGAAAATCGCTACTTTCACCCCTCCCAAAAAACCTCCACCAATCAGGAATGAACAAATGCCTTATATTTTCGGCGTTGTAAATACGTCAATGGGGAATCGGAAATATGGGTATTCTACAAATTTCGGTGCTATTAGCATTTTTACATCTCTGAGCTAGGAAATTTTTACTACAAGTATTATATTTCGTATTTTCTATTTATTTGATAGAAATCGGCGAGTTCTACTCAGAACACATGACTTGCCTCCTTTTGAAGGCATTATCAGTTTGAGATTTCCAGAAAGGGACCGAAAAAAGTAAAATCACGTTTCACAACTTTAGGGGTACTTTTGACATTATATTCTTTATAAAACATCAGTACTAGTTTTTGGTTTTTTATATTGAAAAATATATATACCAAATAAGCACAAAACATTTTTCGTATGAATAACACCCTTAAGATGTTATTTTAACAATCAAAACACACTTTCCACGAAATGGGTGTAATCTACGTTATCCGTGAAGCAGCAAAAGGGATATTTCTTAAACTCAAAAATAGTAATATCAGCTTAATTATGAACATTCATGTAGTAATTCTATCATAGTATTGGAATTTGTCCACGGGATGCCTCAAATAATTCATGGTTTCGAAAGATTGAAGTTCGTTTTTTGAAGCGAACGTTTTAACCTTGTGAACAGAACGTGGATCCATATTCTCAGGAAGTATCTATCCCATTACTGCCCACTAGTATGTCAGAGGTCTATGCCCGGGCCCTAATAGTATTGAATGTTTCGATCTTCTTCTTAAAACCGTAGTGTTATACCACAAAATAAGAGAAAATCGTGTCGCGTTATAGTGAACAACGTTACCGGTAGATTCCAAAAGCCGTATATTTTGACAAATGTTTCAGGTACAGGTTCTTTTCCATTACAATTATTGAGACGTCTCACCAAATCAAAGCGAGCCGCAATTGGGACGATTTGACTTATTGTTCGTGTTTAAGTTACCGTAAAACCTACTCCATGAAACCGGACCATACATTCTTAAAATTCCCATTATGTAAAATATTTTGTCATAGTGGGCACTAATCCACGAAACATAGCTTGCCCCACGGGGAATATTATTTAGGAGCAAGTGGACTGCGGATCACAGGTAATTTTGTTACGAGCTATTAACTGAAATGTACGTTTGTTAACTGAACGCTGTTCACAGAGATAACGTAGTCACAGTATTTCTGCCTTTATTGATTAGAGGAAGATTTTGGAGGATTAAAAGATTTTTCATGTTAGTCCTAACTATAGTTAATATTCGCCATCAAAAGGTAGAAGCAACAATATTCGATCTTTTAATCAAACTTTTGTAGCATTTTCCATTATTAAAAGACAATGGTGCGCGTTGCTCTCGGAGTGTCATTATAATTATTAAACTGAAATTACAAACTAGTGAATCCCACTGTGGTTAGTGATACGTAACTTCATATGTAAGCATCCATGCACTATCTAGGCTTAGTTGTAAACGCTAAAAAGGCGCAGGAGTCACACAAAATGTCGTTTACTTGTCGAGTTTAATAAGATAATATTATTAATTTATACAGTAAAAATATTAAAATAACATTGATTTGGTATTGTGGTTAAGTAACACTTAAAGACTCCGTTTTTTTATGGAGAATAATGCATAGGGATGCAAGAAGAACATGAGTTGGATCTATCTGTTTATCAGCCGATATCACCACTCACACCATCATAAGTAAGACCTATAATCATCATCTGAAAATGGTTATTTACAAACATTGACTTTGAGATATTTTGGCGATTTGTTTAATTGTGAAGATGCAGGTGAAAAATGGTTCTGAAATGGTTCTAAAAGTAAACAATGAGCTGTTTTAATTGCTTCATACAAAACTAGTTAGGCCTGGTATCTTAGGGCAAACATTCTTTAACCAAAAATGCAATTAACGGATGTGAAATCAAATGGCTCAAACAATTAAATAACCCAATCAAACCCAACCGTAGTAATAGTAGGACTTACATGACCAGGAGTCAGAGAGTGTAAGCAGGTGAAAAGTACGGACGGTTGTGGTCTTCTATGTTAGTATAGGGGGTTAGGATTCAAGATTCCATATTGTGCGCGGGTCAAATCCTGTGCAAGAAAAAAAAATTAGGTGAAAATAAGGGATACAAGGGTCAACAAATTTTAAGTCCAATCATGTCTAATATCTAATTTTCCGTCTCTGCATCAAGGAAGAAGTCTAGACCGTCTGCCTTGAAATGTTTTTACCAAGCTTTATGGTGGATGGCGTAATGTGGTACAAAATCGCGTAAACACGGGTCAACTTCTCCAAATGCTCTAATTTAATTTAATAAAAAGGCGAAATTGGCTTCTTAGACATTGACTAAAAGTATGGAATGTATGGAATGGCAGAAACACTTTAAAGACAAAGGTTTAGGGACCCTGAACACCTAAATATTTTGCAAGTATCGGTTACAGTTGAATGAAATGAACCGGACTGAGCTATCTTTGATAGAACAAGTATTTAAACAAAAACGTGCCGTTTAGCGGTATGATTTCAAAAGTTGAAGGACAACCTGAAAGATACAGTAGCACTTGGCTTCCAGTGGGAACTGACTCTTGGTGAAACATGATTAAAAAAAATAGAAATGAAATAATAAGACAAAAGTAGTGGTTGGTATGGTAGCGATGGTAAAGGTGGAAGATTTTTGTGGGGGGGGGGGGGGGGGTTGACAATTGCAAAAGAATGTGGCAGAAAACATCTTTTATTTAACAGCGTTTACTTATTTTAACAAAAACAATTTGGTAAGGAAATACATTTTGATACAAGAAACTTAAAGACGACATGGTGAATATTTTGGTGGAGAATTGACAAGAATAATGTACAATAGATGATAGAAAAATGGTTTTTTCATGCGAAAAAAAGAAACACTGAATTAAAAAAATATGGAATTTCAAATCCAAAAATTTGGTTTATCCAATTGTAGCAGCTGGTTTCTAACAAACCTGGTTTTAGAAAATATGGGTTAAAAAAAACAGGAGAGTTTTTCGACCAATAAATAACCCAGTTTTTTGCCGAAGCCAAATTTAGAACAAAATAATTTTCAAATCGACTAAACCTGATTTTTTTCAACTAAAAAGATACATAAAATTCAATACCATTTGGCAAGTTTTAAAATCTGTTTTTTTTAAATCGAATCACAAACCAAGTTCATGAAGGATTCGATTATAGGGCAAGGTTTTTCCAAAAAAGACTTGTGTTTTATTTACAGTAGGAAATATCACGGACCATTTATCAAAAGCTTTAGCTTTCGAAATCGATAAACCCGTTTCTTTTTCAAATGACCATTGGCAAGGTTTGAAAAAAATGTTTTTCCAACAGGCAAAGCGCTGGTGTTGCAATCTAAAAACAAAAACAGATTTTTTAAATGGTTCTTTGGAAGTTCCGGCCACGAAACAGTGAGCTTTTTTGAGAAGAAAAATGTCCATGTTCTTTGATATGTGATGATTGCGTCCCACTATAGAAAGAGGGTAAACACCTGGAAATGGAAGATGTAATAAAACAATACCAATACAGAGGAGGGCGTCGAGAATTCTTTTCTTGGGCCAAAAACACAGCAAAATTTCAATAAGATTTTTTTGGCCTTTCGATTTCAAACTTTTTATTTAACTCAACTGCTGACAAAGATAATGGACTCTAAGGTGTCAGCAAATGTCACTTCATTAAAAGTTTTAGCCTGTCCATACTTCGGGAGAGGTAGTAACCTTATTCAGGCAGAAGAAAAATTACTATTACACGGAGTACCCATATTACCACCGCATTTTTAAGAGCTTTAAATAATAGGTCTAAGCTACGATATTAACAGTAACATACTGAGAGAACCAGGCAGGACGTGGATATAATGAGGGGCAACAGATTTCATTCAGGTTTTAGGTTAGGTTTTAGGTACGTGTCCAAAGATAGGTAGGCATTATCACAATATTTAAAATATCTATGACCCCCCTGCTGTGAGTTCCAAAGGACCCCAAATAATAGGGGCCCTATGGACCCCTTGTTCTGGTATGTAAAAATGACCATATATGGACATTTCAGCGACATTTAAAAATAAAGGAAGGACTAAGGTAACCATTAAGATACCTTAGCAGGATGCTGAAGTCATCTCTTTAGCTTCACGACTATAAGATCAAAAGAAGAGATATTATCATGGGTATTACATTTTGACAGGGGGAGTTCTATCTAATTTTGACTTTGATCAAATTGCAAAAACAAAAACAAAACAAGCACATTTAGCCAAGTTCAAAGACCAAATGGCAAACTTTCATATCTTTTTTTCTTTTTCATTTTCAAACAGTAGGTATCCGGTCCAAACTTAATAAAAAACAGAAAATAAAAATCATGGAAGCCTCTTTAGGTTTTCGAGATCCAATCTGTTAGATAATGACTTCCAATAAGCAAAATGTACATTTCTGAGATGATGATTTACCTCACTTTTTTGAAAAGCCTTATATTTAAGTAAGTCTAATTATTCCACTTGGTAATCAAACAACAGAAGACTTGAAGGTAGTCTAGAACTTGGATCATTCCATTTGACACAGGGGGGATTATAAGGAACCCTTGGAATTTTGTGAAAAAATCCAAGATATGGAATTCATTACTGATTAAATTACAGCGAAGTAGACATAAAAGAATTTTAACCAGTAACTTTATTACTTTTTAAGCTTGTGAATATATTATAAGGGGTAATCCGTAACATCTGTGCCATTAGAACTTCTTCCTAGATGTATCCCTCGTTTTACCAAGCATTGTGTTGTAACACGTTTACCAAGGGGTAGTAACCACCCCTTTGGGGAATGCTATGATTTTGATACCAGTGGATGGCTTGTATCTATTCTTTTAATTGACACAAAAAAGTACTAACAACCTATTATGGAGTCACAATGACGGTCATAAAGTATTGAGTCAGCAAAATTCAATTCAACAGCAAAGGTTGTAATAGGCGAAAATCCTAATTTTGCACCCAAAAGTAAGATTGACTTTTTAAATTTTATGGATTTTGGGGATAGTTTGGGGTTAGTGGTACAAAAGATTACAAACAAAAATTGGGCAGATTACACATTCAACCTCTACTTGGGTGATGTGCGATCCAATTTTATGTTTTGGTCTTCAAATTAACAAAAGCGGCCACAGGTGATTCCACTTGCTAAATATATATCAATATTAGGGCGATACAATGAAAAGTGCATTGTAGAAATAGCCAAAACCAGAAATGGGTAGAGTCGTGGGCTGAAGTTTGGGTCCTAGACGATATACTTGGTCACAGGTGAAAATGCATTACCCATGACATGATTACATAGCGGCTCGGTTTTCAACGTCACCCATTGTATGATCAATAACAATCATTGCACCTCCAAGCACACCAAACACTACTTAGCCTACAGCAAAAACACCTATATACTATACACAAGTTACACAACGTCAACATTGTAATTGCAAATGCGCACAAAAGCCAAATGTTAGTGGTGCCTACATACTATACCGAATAAGAAAAGGCAAGCACTCCAGCTTTTAAAGCAATAACAGCACATTTGTTGGAAGAAGCACCCCCAATTCAGATAATTGAGATTTTTGCACAGTTGCGTTGGTAATTGACTAGTAAACAAATACATGTGAATGGATAGCTCAAAAAATCTCGCTGTGTCGCAAAAGGAGGACTTTTGTAAATTAAGAATAATTAATTCGGGAGATATCGCTAATAATCAACGGCTGCTGGGAAACGTCCTCCCAATAAATAGCCTGAAAATTGCACCATGCACGGTTAGGCTCATCCATAGTTGTTCCGTCGGTTTCAGGCAAGTAACGTAGAGGTCATTTTCGTTGAGGTGACACTATTTCATAAATGGACGGACGTAAATTTGGGTTTCCAGCTCCGCCATATCAGGGATCCTGATTCTAATAACAAAATCGCCTCTTTTATGACCAAATACGCCATTTTTGAGCATTACCGCTCGCACGTATAGTTTACTACAACAATCGCCAAACCACAACGTGCAAAATTCTATGTTACTAAAAAGGAAGCATCTCAAAAATGTGCGGTTGTTGATGCTTTCATAATTATGGATTACGTTTTGTAGAGAACACATTCGGAATCACGTTTTAAGTGTGGGGTAACCAAATTAGAACGTTTACAATTTACATGTTATAAAGATTTTATCGGGGGAAAGGCACTGAAGCCGCTCCTGTCTATGCTGTTATTATAACGTGAACAGATTGAAAATGCACCATTAAAACATGATCAGAGATAACATTATAAAGTAGATTACAAAATAACCAATCTTCGAAGTTTATCAACCTTGCCGGATCTTTGTGAAGTAGTCCTACGTATATATTGAGTGGTATTGCGACAAGGCAGTCTCGAACAACGTGTACGCCTTTCTAGCAGTCTCCTAATGTTAGTACTTGACTTCTGATGACCCTGTTCCCAAGTATGTGACTGGCCCTCATTAACATAGACAGTTGCATGCAAGCTCGATGGTCTGCAGTGGATTTCAAAATTCGCCAAAAGTTAACTGACCACCGTATTAAAACTTGACCTTGAATTACCCTTTTTGACCTGAGGAATGTAACTTAACCTTCAAAGTATGGACCTTTGACCTTATTACTATGGCAGTTCAAAAACTTCCACATGACCCTAGATGATAGCATTTTTAGATTCACGACCAAAAAAAGTTAACGACAACCCGATTCACAATGATCTTCAGTGACTAAGACGTGATATGAGACATGACCAGATGAGGTATTGATGTGATGGTATGGAAACATGAAACAAAATCACAAATAACAAATTCGTCATGCATACTAGTGCAGTTTCACATATTCTTCCACAGGCATCTGCAATGGTGGATCCAGGGATTGTAAAAAAATGTCAAAACTTACCGGGCGAAAGGCCGTGGTAACGGGTCCATAATAGCTCAAAATGGGCTGATTTCACAATTGCCAGAATTACCGGGGAGCGCCCCTCCGCCCATGGAACCCGCCCGGGATATGCACAAGATTTGGTATATATAGAAATTAACAAAAATACTGCAAGTAACGCATCATTCCTCACTGGCCAGATGTTAGTCTGGAACATGACCTCAGATGATCTTGGACCCTCAGTCCAGTACCTTGAATAGACCACTTATGAAGGAACCTGTGCCACCTGAACCCCAAGACTGGTTTACATCGGAGTGCTTCAAATTTGAGAAGACCGAAAAAACAAAATCAACACACTGGAAGAGCACAACATACACGTAAACTGGCCTCAGATTGACCTTGGACCTTGGTCTATGTCCGTTTGACATAATCCACATATGAAGGAACCACTATGCACCTTAACCTCAAGTTCTGAGTTAAAATGGGACTTCTTTTAAAACCGTTATCTATAACAAAATACAATGATTCAATTTGTTGCAAAACCCCATAAAATAAGGGAATAGTCCTATAACATAAAACGTTGAATGATTGCGACAATTACGAAGTCAACTGTAGGAGTTTTTATGATACAGCTGATACGTTTGCATTAAAATATGGAGTAAGGCCTAAAAAAACACAAAGAGCCATTGGTGATGATTTGGAAAATGTACTTTTATTTGGGCATGTAAGTAAACACAAGACAAGGTCCGTGATTTTAATGCATTTTTGTAATAAGCATAGTGAGATAATATTGGTAAAAAAAGAAACAAATTGAAAGATATGAAAGTTTGAATTTGCCATTGAAATGGCAATAAAATGAAATGTAAACAAATTTATCTAAATCAGAAAATAGACTCACCCCTCAAACAAGGATAATGGAACATTCCATCATTGTTGTAAACTTTTTTATGCCATCTTCATGACATCAAAACCAGTATATTACATGACGAGAAAAATGACTGCTCAACATGTTTATATTTCAAACAGTTGCTTGAAAGAAATATTGTAAAAATAGAATTTCAGGTTTGACAGGGGTTTTGGACCCATTTTAGGGGGGGGTCTGCGAACTTTCGTAGGGGGGACCATTCAGATGTTTTTCATACATTCTGTGAATATTTGGTGGAAAACTTAATAAAAGAAAAAAATATGAGACAAAAATTTGACACTCTTTATCCTGGATTTTGCTATAGTGCCGGGTTTCTCAGACTTCACTCTAAACAGGTGTTAACGATTATCATAGAAATTTTTTCATTCATTCTAAAGACTCGAGTCCGAAATCGCGGTCGTGGTTGAATCATTGGATAAATTTGACGATAATAAATCTAAATGTTACACAGGCAAGGGAATATAAACATAAACTTGAGGCCTTCCATACTAACATACCCAAAATATATATTTGGCCCATTATCATTGGTATACCAGAAAAAGGTTTGTTTAGCCACACCCAGAATAATAAAAATGCGTTTCTTCAAATATTAGATCCAAACAACTATAAAACTAGATATATTCGGGAGTAGTACTCATATCATTATAGAACCTACTGTAGATTCAAGAATTGAAGTCAAATATTGGGCCAATTTGATTTGGACTTCAAAATATATAGGGCATGCTCCATATATATGCATCACACCACACACACACACATTGCTGATAGTTTATTTCAATGCTGATATGGGGACTATCGGGCTACTTGACCATCACATACAGGGTCTAAGGAGTAAGGAGGTGAAGTATTGTTTCAGACTGCACCAGCCTCTGAATGTGTAATTAATTAACACCATTACCATGTGAGGCAGAGATAAAATTAGTAAGAACTGGATCTTGAAGCAAGTTACACCTGTTTTTCCAAGATGACCAAAGTGTTGACATAAAGCTTCAGACATCACACGCCCCTTCACCCAGTGTCTGCTATTTCGATTGACCATGGCCAGCTATGGTTGTTGTGCATGATCTTATTCAGTGTAAACATGTGAAAATCCCCAGTCTATCAGTTGAGTCTAAAAGTATATTTTACCAGTCTCCTTAAACATAACAGTTACTTTTAATTTGTCACTTGAAAAATTAATTTACATACATCTCACATTAATATAGCATTTTTTCATCCATTTTCACAATCATTATAACACACAGAAATTTAAAACACTTTCAGTACAGAATAGACTCCTTTCCAATTTTGAAGAACCGTGATATCTATAGTCGGGTCGCTATGGCGACCCGGCAAAGACCTATTGTTTTCAACAAAATAGGCAATTGTGACTATTTTATTATGAATTCATAATAAAAAAAGAACTATTAAAAAAAACCAAAAAAGAAAAATTAAAAATTAAATATTGACATTTCAAATGTGACTGAATTGTTTGTATCTGTAAACAGTGGGAACAGGGTTATCTGAGACACGTGTTCCTGTTTGTTCCATGGCAATGCATCATCGATTTCAATGTATGTGGTGGGAAAAACAGCAAATAACTTAGCCCTCTTCAAAATGTTGATGTATGATGTTAAAAATGTCCCCACATATCGCAAATAATTTGAAATGGTGAACAACGTTATCTGACAAGGTATATTTAACCTGTTTTTCCTGTTCAATATTGTAGGCTTTTAAAAAGTATTAGTAATGTCATGTAGATTCAACTTAAAGCCAAGAGAAAGCGATAAAATATAATTACACATTTAGAAATGCTTCATAACCACTTCTCTTTAAAATTATAGATAGAAATGTTTAGAATCAAATTAGATGAAATGAGCACTTTTGCACTGTTTTGTGAACGATTGTATGGTTAAAATTAACCTTTCATAGGTGTGTATTTATTTTCATACATACTTAATACAATAAAATACGGAAATACGGTAACATGAATTATCACATGAGTGTTTTGAATCGACTTGATCTTGAACTTATCTCTAAGAAACTATGTGTGAACAAACGTATCCAGTGCTTATAATAACAAGATAAATATGGATTCGTATCATTAAATAAGTATGTTTCAAGTTACCTTGAATGGATATGATCACAATTGTGACAGTTTTGTGCTGTAGTATAACTGACAGACAAGTGACTGAAAAAAGGTACAAATATCATGGAACAATACTTTCAATAAGTTTAAAAAAATTGCATCTATACGTTTAGTGATTAAAAAGAATCATATATTCTTGCCAACCAGAGTCCGTTTGTATTATAGAGAAGATAAATTAAAGAAAATCATGTTCTATCTTTATGTTTTCACACATTAATTGATGATGAAATGACCTATCAGTAAAAATAACTGGAATAACGTTGTTCACAGTCGGAGAAAGTTACAACAAAAACTATATAATATCAATGGGGCCTGCTATAGAAATATGCGAGTAGTGGGGTTCGTAAATTTTATTGATCCAGTATCCTCAACATGTTAACTTTTAAAAACGATTAATATTAAGCAATTTGAATCAAGTACTTTAATTTTTAATTTTCTTAGTTGAATGGCCCCGATTTTTGTAGAAATAAAGCCGCATATATTGAAAACTGATATAAACCAAATCAAGTGATATTGGACTTATGTACAATAACAAATAGATTATCCGGGCTATCCAGATTTGAAAAAAAAAAAAGAACTACATATTTTTCTTCTTCAAAATTTCCATTTTTAAAAAACGGACAAAGCATTTTTCTTGTTCCATATCGGATACAACCATTGTCAAATTGGAGGATCCTTGGGGTTCTGTAACGGAGAACATCACCATGCTCTATTTACCGGGACATTTACACACCTCTACTATATTTTTGGGGTTTTTTTCAGGCCGCCAAAGCCAATTGGAATAAAATAACTCCATCAGAGTCGTTTCATTACAGAAGTACATATTTACACACACAAAACAAACGATATATCCTAGGTTTTATTCATTTCAGGTGATTTTTAAGCAAATTTAAAAGCAATATAAATACGCACCACCTCAGTCCTGGCAAGGTGTCAATGTCCTTTAGGGTGGTTCTCTTCGCTTAGTGTCTACTTTTGGCTTTAAAAAAATGAGAAAAAAGTGTTCAATCATAAACTTTTTTTTTCCTGGCAGGTGTTCACAATAGTGCACAAATAATAGAATGAGCACTCGGCGCGATCTTTAGAGCTTCAAATAATTTTATGCGACATCTAATTTTTCGTGTTGTCGATAGGGAAAACCATTACAAGTCATTTCCGTAACATATTTGTATGGAAATGACTAATCAGACGTAAATGTCAAGTGAGTAACTTCTCTACGTCTCCCTCAATGCCATGAACAAAAATGAAGAACCATTGAAGGGGATCTTTCAAATGGAGAGACAAAACCAGATGATATGCACTCAGATTTTATTGACCCTATGAACAGGGAAAGTGTCAAGAAATAATGCCGTAACGGTAAAAAGTTACGGAAATGACCGTTACGGACATGATGGTTCAAACTTTAGACCAGTATTAACGTCTCCCTGAGGGCGATGCCTAGCGTGAGTGTAGATGCCCTTCCAAAATGCGTCCGGAAATGATCAAAACCAGGGACAGACTTTTTTGAAAACAAACATGGTAAAATATTAGGATTTAATTGATGCATTATGGATTATTTGATGATTAGGAATGTCCAATCAGTAAAGTTACTTCGGGAGCAGAGTTTTCCCCCCCAAAAAGAAAAAAAAATTATACCAATAAATTATGCCAATTGGAATTTTAAACGCAGGTTTGCCTCAAACATTACAACGGAAAATAACAACATTTAACTTTGTTATCAGGTTTTTATAATTTTTTATAATAAGATCATATTTATCAAGACAAAACCACAAAATAAATATTTCAGAATTGTAATTTTGTTATTTAGTGAGGTAAAGTAGCGGGACACGAAAGTAGACACTTAGCGAAGCATCACCCTTAAAGGGTATCCCAAAGAAATCCATTAAACTGAAATTTGTAGCAGTTCTTTTATAAAACAGTGCCAAGTTTGACCTGAACTAGCAATGTGTCGGGCAATAATATCCTCAGAGAAAACCATGAAGTCACTGTTATGGATGTTCCACTAGTAAGAAATTAACACTCATCTGAGTCAAAATGTAAGTCATTTGGATTTAATATATGTGTGTACTACTACAAAACACGGAGATAGGCATATTGGAAAGGTAAAGGCGGGCGCACATAGACAAGGTCGTTCCCCACGATTGGGATATTAAGCAAGAATGTCATATATTTTCCTCAGTACCCAGCGAAATTTAACGCCTATGAAATGTTCCTTTAATGTTATGAACAAAAAGCGTCTCCAAAATATGGGCGATCATACAGTAACAAACAATACCCCTAGCACCAATTTAGAACACATTTTACTTTTGCTATCCAAACGCTGGATCGAAACTCAAAATTGTAATCGATATTTTTGGTGATGCTTATTTTGAGGAGCAACAACCTCCCATAAAAATGGGATCTTGACGCACCACTTTAATAACGCTCAAAATGAATCTAGGAGATAAGGAACTTCAATGTCAAAATGAAACCGATACAAGGTGAAAACAAATCAGTCAAATCAAATCTTCTAATTTCTACGTTAGGAATAATATTCTCACGCAAGACAAATTGGGGAAGGTTACCATTAAAAAATTATTAGACTTAGCAGGCAATTGCCATGAAATTATCAAATTATATTTCACTTGGTACGCTTACTTGGACACTAGGATGGCAAATTAAATACAATTTAATCCTGCCATATTTTCTTTTGAGGTCCACGTCCAATTTAACCCATAAAGGCCATCGCATCAAAGGAAAGATTAATTTTGATTACATACATCGTTCAAACTAACACGATGTTTTTCCACCATATATAAATATTATAGTTAACTTTTGTGGGTATTCATCGTAAAAGTTGCAAATATCCTTTAAAATTACCAAATATCCGTTCAATTTCTTCCCTGAATAATGGCGCTATTGCTTATTTAGTACATCCTCCCCGCGCAATCAAAGGACAAAACACTTCATATTCTTTTTCTTATCTGGGAAATTCAGAGCTATTGTTCCTTGCCAAGTGCAGTTGGAAAGATTAGAGATACATGTAATAATCCACCGTCCGATTTAGATTTAGCTGTCCTCGTTAACGAAAAAATAAACCTAGCGCTTTTACTGTGAGTTAAACCATAAACCTTTGGTTCACAAGAATTTGACCGTAATTTCCTCATGTTATTAAAAAATGAAACGAAAATGAACGAAAGTGTTCTTCTGAACCTGGTAAAATAATGACACTGGGGTTACGCACCATGTTATGGGTGAGTCCTGACAAATGTGTTAGGTCACAGTCTGGAAAACAACTCTTCGTTCATGACTTGTTTTCTTCGTTTCCCTTTTAGAATAAATGATGAACGACAGTAGAAGCTCAAGGGAGTTAAGAAACAAGGATGGTATAAGGAAACAAAATAGCTCAGGCTAAATCGAGGTGGTGATAGCACCTGAAATTTTTTCAACGTGGGCAGTGTAAGAATAGCTATGCACGTCTAGCAAAGGGAATATGCGTGCTTGCGTCTACGTCACTGCAATAGGGGGATTAATAAATGGTATCAACCGCGCTATTACTTATGGAGTCAAGTATGGGATACATCCACTAGCACTATATTAGGAAGCGCAATTGAAGATGAAATTTTATCATTTTAAAGCAATATGCAAACTTTTAGACGAATATTGAAAGGTTAATATCCACTCTTAATCTATGACAGTAATCCGTTAGTTCGGCGATATGTGTAACCAAAGGTCTTTCCGAGACATTTTTCCCTTGTTGCAATGGCTAAAACTCTTTTGCCAAATACCCCGTATTTTTAAAAAAAATAAAAAAAATAAAAAAAATAAAAAAAATAAAAAAAATAAAAAAAATAAAAAAAATAAAAACATTAAAAATAAACATTTCTTAGATTAACACACAACGTAATGTGACTTGCTTCAACAACATTGGAAAGTTTTTGCTCAATTGTAGAAGTGAAATCGATCCCTTCCTAACTGTCATCCAACCAATTGAAGGCGCTGAAAAGACAAGAAAGGAAAACGCAGAATTGGATATATGTGCCCATGTTCAAAATGTAAAATGCCTTTAAAAAATAGTATGGTTCATTATATATGAAAAGGATCCCCCTCCCATCTCTCCCTATCCTCCCCCCTCTTTCTTACCACTCCACCCCTCTTCTCATGCCCCCACCCATCCTATCGTCTCCGCCCCGTTTAACCCACAATCAACTTCCTAGGCACCCCTTCTATCACCACTACCACCGCCTGCCCTCTACGATCCCTCCGCCCCACAAATTCAATTCCTTCCTTTACACCCTTTCCTACCTCCACCTACTCCACCACTTCTTCACCAAAGCTCCCTAGCTTTTTGCCCTCCTCTTTCACTTTTTCACCTACTTTCCTGTTCTCTCCCTTACCCCCTCCTTCATAATATTGGCAAACAACTTTGTGCGGTGGTATTTGTCGGATACTGATCGCGTCCATCCCATCTCTGTGTAGCCCACAGCGCAACATCCGTATCCACCACGGCACATCCGGACGCCTGAATCATGACTGATGCACAAACTAGTAAGTTAAAGAGGAAAGTGATTATTAATAATACCTATTAGCGGAATTACCTGCGGCACAAGGGATTAATCGAAAAATACTGTATAGAGAAGTTATTCATTCTCTAACGGCTTAGATCCGGAAAAAAAAATTAAACTTCAAATATTTTATGACTGAGGATCTTTTCGAGAAAGAGCGAAAGCAAAAGCAAAATAAATGAGAAAAACAAAAAATACATAAATGAAACAAAGCAAAAACATGAAACACCAAAATTAATTATAAATCGAAAACCTGGTTATTAGGTGAGAAAATATTTCGTTCCAAATCCCCCTAATCATGGGTTCGTCCACACGTGCGATTTCAAAAAAGGTGAAAGAGTCCCGAATGCTCGTATGTTAGTTTCTTTCTATTTATGGCTAAACACAAACAATACCCTAATCCTAATGCCAAAATTAAAACAACAAAAAGGTACATGTAGCTTCCAAGTGGGGCATGGAACTTTGGCCACCAAAAAGGTTGTTACATAGCCGCTAACATAAAATATTACATGTGCCAAGTTGTTTTCGCAGAGGCACCCCCCCACTGCAGTAAGGTATGGTGATGTTCACTTGATCATACGGTCATTTTTTTATTTTTTTTGGGAAAAAAGACATTTTTGCCACAAGATTTTTTTTTCACTAAACATATTTAATAAATGGAACCTGACCAGACGTCCATAATTAAATTCATAACTACATAGTTTGTCTCTGAACATAACTTCTTTTCATTACGAGGAAAAAACATCTTACTTATGCCCGATCTCATGAGCCCAATAATCTGGACACCATATAAAGCCGCAGCGTAGGATACTGAAAACCTGTTGCCGCCACATAGACGCACCGACCATGACAGTACCTCCACAGTCATTAATACCGGTGTAAATATTTTTAAAGCTTAAGGGATGTGAATTATGCGTCAAGCGCCTTAACATTATCTTATTTCACATTGTTCAAAAATACACAAAAACTTGCGTGATCCCCATGGCACGATGGCACAGTAGGAACTAATAATAATAAAATAATAATAATAAAGCGACTGTACTTGTTAGTTAAACGCACATATCCCCCTGTTGGTGCTCAAGGCGCACTTGAAACAAAATACAAAACCACAAATTATCAACTACAGAACATGCAAAATGGACATAAATTAAACATGATTGAAAAACTTTGATGCATGAGATATGTTTTTAACGAGTTTTTAATGTTGTTTGTAATACACTGAGAGGTTTGAGCTCAGATTGGCAGTTCATGCCACAAGCGTGGGGCAGGCAATTGGCACATGATCTATCACCCCCACCTTCCTATTGGATTGGACTCTTCAGAAGAAGCTGTTAATAGGAACGTAAAGAACGAGTGGAATGTATCTTCTTAATTAATTTTGAATATCATTGAGAATGGGTTCCACACTTATACAAAATTAGTAATATTTAAAAACATTCGGTAATTGCCTAGGAAGCAATGAAGGTCTTTCAAAAGGGAGTTAGAGGTTATATGGCAAGTCTTTTGACAAAGTGAGACTTTTGCACATTGTTTGAAGCGTTGTCAGCGTTGCAAGTTGGAGTTCTGACAGACATCAAAATTTGAAAGAAATATAAAACTGAGTGTCATCAGCATGACATGGTAATTTCAAGTCATTTCAAAATAATGTCACGAACAGGAATGCTATACAGTGAACTGAGGGCCAAGTACAGAAACCCTGAGGTGGTAATGAATAATCAAGAACAACAGGTTTGGAAGTAGCGTTTCCGATGCGTACCTGTTGAGGTCCTGTTGATGAAATAAGATTTGCACCAGTTGAGTGAGATATCATTAATTCATGTAATGTTGAAAGACTAGACTAGAAAGAAGTAAATTGTGGTCAACCGTGTCCAACGCGGCGCTAAATTCAAGTAGTACTGGAGGCGGTGATCTGACCATTAGGTCCATGATGTGTCAGGATGTCCTTGTTACCCGAAGAAGGCTGTTTCCGTACCGGGGAATTGTTTATATGCAGACTGAAATGAATCGGACACTTAAACGCATTGATGTGATCAGAGATTCTGAGAGACTACACGCTCCAATAGTTTTTCCAATAATTTGACACAGGCCTGTAATTTTAAGAATTTTTCCTTATCGCCAGGTTTGCTTTCTTCAGAATTGGTTCGAAACATCCGCCACTTTTGGCTATAAGGAAAAATCCGAGCAAGAGATTTGTTGCGACAGAAGTGATCTATGGTATAAATATATCAATATCTGTTTTCAGAAAGTTATGGTGGAATGAGTCAGTTTACAGGATTTTGATGGCGACTTCTCATTATATTTTCTTAATTTCAGCTATCAGATGCTGGTTGAAATGATGAAAGTTGATGAAGATGAGTTGTTTAACATATGGGATGTCATCATTGAGTGGACAAAAAAACGGTGCAAAAGTCTTACGATGGTTTCAATTATGTACAAAAAGAAATCAATAATATCTATATGAAAGTAGAACATGAATTATTGTAGTAGGATATTCTAGCTTCAGATATTTTACAGGTTGAAATGTTGCTTAACTGCAGCGTCACCGTTCCTTGGTGCATACCCTGATGAGTCATTGCAGTAAGTGGTCCAGGACAGGATGATCAAGACGAAGATGATAAACAATGCCATGTCGTCATGAAGAGTACAGTCAATATCAATTCATCAAGAATGTGCAGTGGGGGATTATAATCCTGGATTAACATAGCTAAGTTGAAGTGACTGGATTTCCAGCAGAAACCATGGACCATAGAATATGTAGTCGATTTCAGGCTTTCAAACAATCAAATATTTAAACATTTCCACTTATTCATCCATACTAAATCCATAGATATGTCCAAAATGTCAGTAATTTCTGAAGTTATTACAAAACAGTCATATAAAAATGAAGAACAGAACACTCCAACAACAGCTGGATTTTAACAAACATGTACAAGAGAGGTGGAGAGGTCGCTTGTAGGCGCACCAATACCACCCAAACATGACCTAAGATTCCTTGACCCTTGGTCCATGACCTTGTGACACCATCCACATATGAAAGGACCCCATGCACGTGACCGCAAGTTTGGTTTCAATAGGACTTCAAATGTTAGAGACTACATCAAACGATACAGACATCACAGATATACATACATTACATACATCCATACAGGACATACATACAACATACAGACAGACATACAGACATACAGACTACATATGAACTACATACATTTACATACATCCATACATAATAGAAACATGTACATGTAAGTCTTATGATCTTGAGCCAAGAAGTCTCAGATTTAAGGAATTTGTTCAAATGTATGCCCGAAAAAAGTACCTGAAACCTGCATTAATTTGTTCTTCATACTGAAGTGACCTAAATCCACTCATCCGATCTCCCATCATAATGCAATATGAATTGGTTATAAGCGAACTTTTTAAACAATGAAATGGGCTTGATTCCTACAATGGGATATTCTTTATACTGAACATGCCTTCTGGGGTGAAGAACCATCGTTTCATCGTGAATGGGTACACGTTTTCCCTCAAAGTTAGATTTCCAGTAAGATGACAATCAAGGGAACAGAGAAAAATTCTGGAGCCTGGCAAGACTCTAAAAAGGTGAAGGAGGGAGAGAAATGGTAGTCAAAAAAAGAACAGGACAATCACCCGTAAATAATGCTGCAGTGCGTAGAGACGAACAATAAACTCTAGAACAGCAATGGACTGGAATTTGAAGAGTCTTAGTGGCCAGGGAGGTTCTTAAACATTTTTATGTGGGGATCTTTGCATCCAGGTTTCCTTGCTAATGCAAGCCGTGGACAAAGTTAATTTGCATCATTTTAGAAAATAGTCCAGGTTTCGGTATATTTTTTAACCCGTTTTCTTCTGTTTACCATCTGTTCAAAAAAGACAATTTTATAATAGAAAGCTAAAAACAAGGGGATACGAATGATTAAGTAAGCACAATGGACGGTTCTGTAGGGTAAAACGTTCTTTCTGAGAACCCGGACTTTGTCTGTCGTGAAATGGCGACGGCGGTACACCCGTGCGCCTTCAGTTACAGTGCGCTAGTGCTTTACCCTACGCGTGCGCCTGAACGTCGTTCAATGTATCGCCCGCGGTCGCTTACTTCATACTTGAGTTGTTGGACAGGGTTATATCACTTACGGTAAAAATAAGAAAGCAAAAGTGATCCATTGGTCCCTTTTTCAGGTTGTGAAGCAGCCCACGTACGGACTTTCACCAAATTATCTCCAGCAATCAAAAGTTGTATTCAGGATTCGTTATAAAAATAAAATAAATTAGAGTGATCGACATGAACAATTATAATTTCACGTAATAAAAGTTTTGGACTAGTTTATGGGTTGACAAATGGAGAGCTTTTTGCTGGAAAATCAAGGCCGGTATTCACAAAAGTGGGTGGTTAACTTAACCCAGTGTTAATTTGAACCCTGGGTTAAATATCCCATAGAGGAAAACAGAGGAACCATGATCGTAGGTTTTAAAACCCTGTTTAAACCTGGGTTCAAGTTAACTCGCTGTGAATACGGCATTAACTTCACAAGGCGGGCGGAGGATATGACAGCACAAGGGTCAGCATGCACACATCCCTTAATTAGCTCATAATGCATAAAACATATCAGACATAATGAACAAGGACTCCTTACTGAAATTACCTGCCACAAATTTGAAACACAATTTGGCGTTTACCATTCTGTAAAAACAGTAAAACACAGGAAGAGTTCCAGAGGGAATGGGCAGTTTGGGACAATTTCTGGAACAGACAACCAAGGTGTTGACCCCTGACAGAAATTTACGTGATCTAGATGTTTTGTGACACAAATCAAAAGCAGTCAGCCAGGATTCAGGTGGTACTTTAGGCTTGTAGTAAGATATTGATCTGGCAACGAGTGAAAGATGGAATAGCCGGGATTAGCTATATACAAACCAATGGTCTGTGAGAGAGCGCATGTTTAAGTTGGGTAAATGTGGCAATAAGTCAGCATCCTTTTCCAGAAATGCAAGAATGCACCGCCCCTCTGGAACTTGTCCTGTTTTTACTGTTTTTACAGAATGTAAAATCCAAAATTGTTTTTCAAAATTGGGGAAGTGATTTCTAGTAAGGCGTCCTTTTCATATGTGAATATTTTTTACTGCCATTAGTCCGCTTTTTAAAGGTAATGATCGCTAGCTAAAAAAACAATCTACAGTATAGGAAAGGTACATTCCAGGTATAAATAATCTAGGTTCTGCAGCATATTCACTCGTATTTTATGTGCATTAATAAAACTAATTCTTCAAAATAACCTTTGGGCCAACCGATTTTGCATTTAATTTTAACGTGAGCGCGCGATGGCGGCCAAAATCCAAATTCTTACTTAAAATCGACTAAAACGTATTTTCCCTAGTGAAATTCACACAAAAACTCTTTCTTAAGGTATAATTTATTTACAAGACACCATAGGCTGTGATTTTTACAAAAGTGAAATGTCAAATGATCGAAAGAATAAAATGGCCCGCCGCTCCAATCCCGTGATGGATTATCTTAAGTTTATTCGTACATGTTATTATATGTCGTAATATGAATGCTTGTACTTATGTTGAAGCTACTACACAGAAAAACATATAGGGCTATCTGTTCCTTCAAAAAGCGGTTTTTAATTAAAAAATTTCAAGATTGCTGATATTTGCGTTAATTACAGTAATGTAACTTACCTGTATTGTTGGGGACTATTTTGGGGCAATTTTGCTGGCTCTCACAAAAGGACCCATATTTTGCGAATGCCCCCCCTCGCGGACTCTTTTGCAAGTGCATAGCAAGGACTATACTACAATCCATGCATTGATTGCGGAGGTGATTTGGTTTGTCGCGGCAAGGCGCAAAATACAGTAACCGTTCGGAGGATTTTGAATACTAACGTTTGTTTCGACGATTAGTAATGCCATCTGGTAGTAATACATTAGATGAGGAAGCAAAGCCATTCTGGTATACAAACGTTGCTTAATGAACAATTAAGAAGATAATTTTGTCAATGATAGGTCGTTATGTCTGAATTTTTAGCTTCGAGGCATGGCCAAAAATCAATGCAAACGCGCTCAGTTTGACGGGAATACTGGACACAAGCCCCGTAGGGGCGCGTCTTTTGCCATTATGAGGTCTGGTCAAAATTACGTAAGTATCATGCTTTTTGCCACTGCACGAGAAACTAAAAAAATAGGCAACACATTAACCTAATCATAAACGTTAGTAAAGCAGCATTTTTACACAAAAAATGTGAAAGTCATGAAATCCAATGCAGTAATGTTCTAAGGAAAAGGATGCACCACCCGACCTAAACAGATAAAACTGATCAATCCAATGTCGCGAGTAAACGTTCTAAACATATCGCTTACGCTCATTAACCAATAATGACAAACATCAATGCATGGTTTTTTGTCCAATTTCATATTTCTTTGATAATAAAAGTTATGAATATAGTAATCAACGCCGATTTGCAAACATTTTATAGTTTAAGAATAATCGATTTGTTAAAGACAAAATACGATAAGATCCTAAAGTAATATTGTTACAACGATAGACACTAAAGCAAACACGCACCACTCACCCCAAACATACGACCAGCCACACACACACACACACAGAACACACACACACAAACACAAACACACACACACACTTGTAGGTTGGATAAATAAACTCTTTCAAATCTCTATTTAGACGAGTAGATTCTATGGCCATTTGGGCTGCTCGAAACAAATCTGGCAAGCATTTTGATGTCAAATGAATTTTTGATATGGTTCATTGGATTTTAAATTTTGCATACAAAGTCAATGGGAATTTTGGCACGTTTTTATCCTTAACTTCAAAAAGCAATATCTTCTCATCCTATTTTGTCAGAAACCCACACAAAGATGTTTTGTATATTCTATACAGGCTCAATACAAAAGTGCAATTGATTCAATGTTATTCAAAGAAGTTTACTGAAGCATGCCACAACAATGGTGCAGTGACCTTTCTTATGTCCATTTGTAAGTCTACTGACATAATGGATATTATATTCATGGCTTTGCACCCAACAATACATTTTCTATAAAATTGGGTCTCTCAGCAATTCAGCATAATATTATTATATTTTCCCTTTGCTGTGAGTTTCTAACAAAATAGGTTGAGAAATCATTGCTTTTTGAAGTTAAGGCTAAAACCACCAAAATTCCCCATTGACTTTACATGCGAAATTTAAAATCCAAGGAACCATATCAAAAATTCATTTGACGTCAAAATGCCTATCGGATTCATTTTTGGCAGCCAAAATCGCCGTAGAATCAGCTCGTTTTGAAAAACAAAGTAGTCATACAGGGTGAGTCAAAAAGGACAACCAGATTGAGCTATTTTTATGGAAACCCTTTGTGCTATTCATTTTTTTTTCTTCTGCTTACTGCTTTAAAATAGATTCACGCATTCAAAAGTTACAGTTGCGGAAGTGAAAGTACCCGATGTGGAAGACCGAACAAGTTTCACGCTAGTGTAACCCAAAGAGTATTCTTGGTTTGGGGTCATCTTTGCGGTTTGCAGCATATCCTCCATTAATAACACACTTGGAATAAAGTTTAGGTAAGACCAGTAGCATAACCAGTTGGTGAGGGGGTGGGAGTGATAAGGGGCGAGATCCCCTCACTCAAAATCCAGCTCCCTACTGGCCCCAAGAGAATATAGAAATAGATAGTATTAACAGTTTACCGTGTTCACCTTTATGGCAAAAATGGGTTTTAGTGATGTCCCAAAAAATTATATTCCCTTCCCTCCCTCTACAAATGTAAATATGTGGTTACATCACTGGGTAAGACTATAAAATGACATCAGATATCAAAATAAATTTAATGAAATCCATGTTTGCACTTGAAGGAACAATTTAAAGCATTCTTTCAACTTGCTTGGTTTCCATGTAGTAAACAGAGCAGGTCAAAATGTTGAATATAAATATATTGTGTAAATTTTATTGAATCTTAAGTAATCTACATAATCATTCAACACGTGTCCTGCTTAGCATTTGAATACTGCGCCAAAGAAATCAATGTGTTAATCTATTTTGAAGCCCTCACGCTGCATAGTAATGAGTTTCAAGTGTACGGTCGGTATGCAATTTGTTCGGGGCTGAAAATGATACCTTCACAAAAATAACTGTAGCCTTTGAATATCTTGATCGATTTCAACAATTTAGAATTCTTGTAAAAGCTGATTAAACAGGGTATATATTTAATTGATGTGATAAAATCCATTAAGGTTTCTTCGTAAAAAATTCCCAATTTGGTTGTACTTTTTTACTCACACTGTATGCCCACCCCTACACTTAGTGAGTTCTGAAGGACCGTTGGGGGAGGCCATACTCAGAATTCCCTCCTCTTACCGCATGAAATGTTGCTGTGAGGCATCTACAGCTCTCACTTCCTCGATAAGCAAAGTACATGTGCTCAGCAACCATGTGCAGTTTAAGGAACTTCTCGCTATCATCCCTTTCATTGATGATTGTGTGACGTTCGTATGTATTGCTGTTTGCTTCATCTTTCACCCCACACTCGAATTGCTGATTTTCAGGAGATTTGTATACAACATGGCCGAGACCTTCCTGCATGCCTCGTTTGATCGCATGGGCATCCCTCAAAGGCTCGATATACAGGTCTTCTTGACCCTCGCGAGTGATAGTTCCAGTCTGTGAATGAAGTTAAAGTTGGATCAAGTTTAGCGTATTACTCAAAAAGGCCACAGACGTAGGTGTGTACACACTTGTTGTGCCACCAGTACTTACAAAACCCTTACGTCCAAATTTGTACGTAATGGGCTCAAGTCTCTTTTTTTTGTGGCAAAATTTTATAATTTCTCAAGCCCATACGTGTACGAAAAATAATTTCAGACTTACAATGAGGCGCATCACAAGATCTTGAAAATAAGCTATCACTTCACTCCCTCTGCAAACTCTCCTCTATTGATTCAGCTTAAACCCACCTAACCATTTCGGCCCAATACAAACAACCTTTTCCTAATTTACACTTAGTCATAAAATGCTTCTTTTTGGGACCCCGATTTACTCGAAGTAGTATCGATTTTTATATCAGATAAAGACCGTATTTTTCTCATTGGTCGTCCTGAAATTGAGCCCTCAACCATGTCATTTCCAAGATATAAACAAAAAACCACCTTTTAATGGGTAACACAACCCATCAATATTAGCACAGTATTGAATAGAGCTTTGCGACATGCATTATTGCGTCAATCATCCAAACCGCAAGTTTGTTTCCCACGTTACTTGATGGGCGTATGTTTAAGTGTCAGGCTCTCATATCAGTAGAGAACACATAGACATAAATCGGAACAAGCACCTGTTAATATAGCTAAAACCAAACCAAAAATTTTGTAAAATTACGTAAATTGCTCAAAACATACAGTTTTACTTTGCTCACATATATAATAATACAACCATAAAATGAGTGAAATCGTCAAATTGTTTCAAAATGGAATTTGTACGTATTGGGCCCAAGTGTCAATTTTCTGGCAACATTTCAGGGTCCACGGCCATAATACGTAACAAAACAAAATATTTTTGTTGACAACTGGGGCGCACTTACCAAACTTTTTTTTTTTTTGAAAGTCTCCAAAATTTTTTTTCATTGATTCAGCCTAAACCAATTCGGGTTCGTCCCCATAACCATTTTTCGACCCCCAATAAATTTGTCCATATTTCAACTTGATATGGGGGGAGGGCTTTTTGGGGCCTATGATACCTAAGTTAAAAAATCAATCTTATATAACTTTTTGAATCAAAACACATACCACCTCAAACAAGATTTAGATCATAAAAGATGAGTTAGATCGCCATAAAATGCTTTAAGTATAGGCTAAAACCAACAATTTTTAAAATTGTCACAATTGATCAAAACACATGCATTTTATTATTTACGGACTATACGGGTATGCCCACATCATATTGTATAATAATATCAGACATAAAAATTAGTGGACATGTCATAAGTTGCTCAAATAATGAAATTTTGTAACGTATTGGGCCCAAGGTTTCATCACACACCACTAAATCCTGGTCCCAGTCGTTCCTGTACAATGGCCGAGATTAAAACGTCATTTGCTCCTCAATAGAACAGCTCAGTCTCAGACCTTTAAGCTAACATTCTGCTTGAAGATCATCATATCTCCTACCCCATCAATCATGAAATTAGGTATTTAAGAGCCCCAAAATTTTCGAAGACAAGCCATCAACCGTGGACCCTGGAGGTCCACGTCACTTTTCAGTCAGGTGTTCCCTATAAGAATGCGGTTAAAAAAAATTGGTTTTGTCGATAAAATACCATGATCAATGACAACCTTTTTTTGATATTCCTACAGATTTTAATACTAATCTGAAACAACAACCATGATTTTAAACCCAGATCTCGCCATTTCTCTCAGTTTTAGGGCAAACTTAGCGAGGGTCACCAAAACAAAACAAAAAAAAAACAACACCACAATTTGCAGTGGTGGCTGGACTTACCGGTTTCTCAGTATTTACTGGTGTGAATCCCCAAATGTTAGATTTTTTTTTTGCAAAATTTCAGGTTCCCTGGCCTAATACATACGTACGAAAAAATATTTTGTTCTGACAATGGGGCGCACTGCTGATAGACCTTTCTAAAAAGTCAAGTTGTTTTTCGTTGACTCAGCCTAAACCAATCTCGGGCCCCATAGCCATTTCGACCCATTTAAAACTTGTCCGTATTTCAACTGAGATGGGGCCGAATTGGTTTTAGGCTGCGTCAATGAAAAACAGCTTTTTGCGCACTTTTCTAGTGCGCCCCGTCTTTTTCAATAAATATATTTTTTTCGTACTTGGCCATGGACCTTAATTTGCAAAAAAATTACACTTTGGGGAGTCATTATGTTTGTTATTATGATAAAAATTATGATTTTTGGGCACGTACAAATGCATGGATTAGCAATTATGACATTTAAATCATTTTAAATGTCTTGGTTTTAGACTATACTTAAGCCTGTGGGCAATTTGGTTCACCTCTGCCCATAGTTTCCAAATTCAAATTTGAAGCATTTTCAACTATTTACTCATTGTTTTTAAGGTCTAAATTTTGTTTGAGTATGTGTTTGTTGATTTACAAAGAAGATTTGATGTAACTTGGTATCATAGTCCCAAACAGCCCCCCTATAAATTTTTGGGAGCCCAAATACCCCCCTCCCCATATCAAGTTGAAATACTGACAAGTTTTTATTGGGTCCGACATGTTTATGGGACCGAATGGTTTCAGCTGAATCAATGAAAAACAACTTTTGGAGACTTTTTAAAGTTCTGTCAGTGCGCCCTCATTTTTCCAGACAAAAATATATTTTTCTTACGTATTCGGCCGGGGAACCTGGAATTTGGGAAAATTTGAAACTTTGCCAATACTTAAATTCCATTTTTGAGGAATTTATTACGCCTTCACCATCATTTAATGAGTACGGGCAACGTATAAATGCTGTTTTGAGCATTTCGACAATGTAAAAAAAATAAAATGTTTTGGTTTTAGCCTATACTTAGCATGCGGGCAAATTTGTTTTTGGTCACCTCTGCCAAATACTACAAATTTACATTTTGAGCAATATTTATGACTAACTGATTTTTTATGGTCTAAATCTTGTTTGTATGTGTTTTTCATGTTAAAAAGCCTTTGATTAATTTAGATAATAATACTCCCAATAATAAGCCCCCCCCCCCCACATATAATTTGAAATAGGACAAGGTGTAATTGGGGCGAAATTTATGGGGGGCCGAATTGGGGGGGGGGGGGGGTTGCATGTGAATTCAATGAAAAACAACTTTAGGATTTTTTTTAAGTTTGTAAGTGCGCCGCCCTCATTTTTCAGACAAAAAGATTTTTCGTACATATTGGACCGGGGAACCTGACATTTTGCCAGAACTTGACACTTGGGCCCAATACTACAGAATCCATTAGTGAGTTCATGTTATAACCATTTAACTCATTTTTTTATGTTTGTATTATTTTATAATATATGTGGGCAAGTAAAAATGCATGTTTTTTAGCAATTATGCCAATTTAAGTCATTTGAAAATGTTTTAGCTATGCTTAGAATGGAGGCAATTTTGGTCACCTCTTCTCAATACTTAAAATTCATTTTTTTTAATGCTTAAAGATCTAACTCATTATTTATGGTCCTATCTTGTTTGAGGTATGTGATTTTTTTTGATCTACAAAGAAGGGTTTGATGTTATTTAGGTATCAAGGCCCCAAATCCCCCCCATATCGTACGGTAATTGGCCGGGGAACCTGAAAATTTTGCCAGAAATTGACACTTGGCCCAATACGTACAATATTCCATTTTCATTCAGCAATCAGACCATTTCACTCATTTTTATGTTTGTATTATCATATATATACCGTAAAAAATGCTGTTTTTGAGCATTATGACCATTTAAGTATTGACAATTTTGGCCACCTCTGCCCGATACGTACAAATTCAATTTTGAAGCATTTTATGACTGGGTTTAAATAAGGACAAGGTTTTATTAGGTCGAAATGGTTATGTGGTCGAAACGTGAGTCAATAGAGGAGAGTTTGCAGAGGGAGGGAGAACTTTATTTTCAAGATCTTGTGATGCGCCCTCATTTGTCAGACTGAAATTATTTTTCGTACGTATTGGGCCGAGAACATAAAATTTTGCCAAAAATAAGAGACTTGAGCCCATTACGTACAAATTTGTACGGAATGGGTTTTCGTACGTATTGGGTCACAACACACACTCACTATCAACCAAGTGAGGACGAAGCACACTTACACAAACCCTTATCCTGCACACAAACATGTACGCACACCTAACCAACACAACAAGAGAAGATCATGCCATAAACCCGCGACAACAAATAATATATCTCGTTGTACGAATACAATATTGCGTTTTTTTTATCAAAAAGGGGGGTATGTCTTTGATGTCTTTGAATTCATGGGTGACCGGGAAGGCCAACCGGGCCACGTGACCGCTTGAAAATAGCTATAAACATTATAATGCCTCTTTTTAAAAACGAAATGTGTGTACAATGTTGACAATTATGGAGGCATATTTGCATTACTTGTAATTTGGCGCATTTCAAAACGGCGTTCACTAAGTCCAATCCCACCTTTGCTTTGAGATTTTGAAAGCGACATTTAGTAAGGTGCCTGAGGCGCATTTGAGCAACAGGCGACAGAAGGAATATTAAATAACATATATGATGAGCTTCAAAGTGGTAGAAATTTTCAGTACATAGAACCTCGCAGTTATACCATGAAACAGACTGCAGTTCAAAGTTGGCTGGCAAACATCTCCCTATGTGCGTAGTCTTTTATATCAGTAATACCCACAGCTCCACCATCCAAAAACATGACCACAGTCTAAACTGTCTAATAGGAAAGTACACCCATGACATCATACTGAGAAATTACCTATTTTGCCACCTTATTTTGTACAATAGCTGGACTATCCCTAGCTTTTTATAGCTGAGCTCTGTCTAAGTATACAAGCACAACAGTAATTTCTCAATAATTATACCAATTAGGTTCTCAAACGTTATATGCAGGAAATAATACACTGGGTGTCTAAAAAGAGAACTCTCAAAGCATCCTCTATTTCACGAGGAGAAAAAGTAAAGCATACAAATTAATACACATCTGAAAAGTGCATTTCGTTAGGTTTCCTACACCGAAAATATCTTTTTAAAAGAACACATATTGACCGAGTAATGGTCGATTGAAAATTTGTACCACCTTTTCATTTTATCCGTGGATTGTTACTCTTTTAGCTGTCTATAGACAAAACACATTCTCCAACACATTCTTTTGTTTATGGTTTCTTTTGTTTTTGCGGCAAAAGTAATTTCTGATATTCAAAAGGTTAATTTTAATTATTCGAAGTTCCATGATCTTGCCTCATTCCTCTTTACTGCGCTGCGCTGCCCTCCACTTGGCTGCCTCTAAGATCATGAAGACGGATGCAGGCTTGCGCTCTTTTTTCCATTTTAATAATCGACTTGCGAATCATTCTTGTCCGTCGGATGCTTGTTGTGAAGGTCTGGCAAGTTTGCTGGCGGTTCCTATACGTACACTTCACTCTTTAATGTCCCCCATAGGGCGAAGTCTAGCGGAGTAAAACCTGGGGATCTTCGCAACAGATTACCCGCTGCCTTTGCAAGCATCCGACGGACCAGGAAGATTCACAAGTCGATTATTGAAATGGAAAGAGAACGCAAGCCTGTACCCGTCTTAAAGGCAGCCAAGTGGAGGGCAGAGCAGAGCAGGAAAGAAGAACGAGATAAGATCCTCGAGTTTCTAATAATTGAAAGTAACCTTTTTTTTTTTTCAATATCTGAACTGACCTTTGTCAAAAAACATAAACAAAAGAATGAGCTTGGAGAATGTATATTGTCTGAAGACTTCTAAAACAATAACAATCCGTGGATAAAATGAAAAAGTGGGTACAAATTTTAAATCGACCATAGCTCGGTCAATATGTGTCCTTTTGGGAATATTTTTCGATGTCGGAACCTAACAAAATGCACTATTCAAATGTGTATTAATTTGTATGGTTTACTCCTTTCTCTTCGTGAAATCGAGGGCACTTTGAGGGTTCTCTTTTTTTAGACACCCGTTATAATATTTTAATCACAGAAATGAGAGTATAACTCATCAATGTATTTTTTTTTTAAACTTAAAAATGATTTTAAAATTTAAAACGTTTGGTGAAGCTTATTGATTTTATATCTCGGATTCATACAAATCACTGTACAACATGTTGCACTTATACCACCTATGTAATTACAAAATTCCTGATTTATTACTCCCCAAATGTGTTTTAAGCTAAAAAATGAGTACTCAATACCCTACTTACAATGCCAGCACAAGTATTAATCGAGACGAGCGATTTCTGATCACCCCGGAGGCTACCTCGGTAGAAAGCACACTATGTATCCGTTCTACTGTTAACCCTTCCCGATCCATCTAAATGGCGGCAACTAGTCGTCTGTTTCTACGGACAAAATCATTGTCTTTTTGGTGGCATCAATGTGGAATCTTGGTTAAAGGCGCGAAATTTGAACGAGGTGCCTCATCGGCGATGTTATCACGTGTCACGTGACGGGTTGTTTCATAGTAATCTGTTCGATGTAGACATCTGGTGTTCAGGGACTGGAATGATATCGTAGTCAAATATTATTTTACCACAAACGACCTAATTGGTCAAAGTGACATTTAGATCTTGATTTTGAAGCTATTACAGAAATTAAAGAGAGCAGTACCGATATACACATCCCTCACATGAGGCAGGACTGCAGTGCTCCTACTCCCATGCCTTTGGTGCGTACCGAAAAGTTTGAAATTGTTACGCCTTTTATTATTAATCTTTTTTAAATGACATATTATATTAAGAATGAAATGCAATTTTTAACACAGGAGGGAGCCACAATGTCAATTACTGGTAATCTGTAATGCAATATATATGTTTCTCTCTTTTCTTAAAAAATACATTTCCGGTATACAAGTCTTCCCTACAAATTGGAAGAGCTATAATCGATCCTCAATTTTAACTACCAGCAAAATCGAATACGGTGAATTTCCTTTTAATTAAGTCTAATAATGTAAACAAGAGCACATTTTATTCAATTTTCCACGGGCTCAAAGAACATTTTATGCTTACCCGTTGTGTGAAAAATCCACTTTCTCATTCTCAAGATTATATTACTAAAAATGATGGCTATACTTCAAATCACCACATCAAAACCCCTTAAGCTATCTATTAACTTATCTCTAAAATGTGTGAAAAAAAGATTTTCATTTGGGTGGGTTATGATAAGTCCTTAAACATCGAAATGTTCTAATTATACCGGTGGATAAAAAGGTTTAGGTGATTGTTTACTCACGTCAGAGAATTGTAATTATCTCGTGTTGGTGGGTAGGATGTTTAGCATTATCTTGACGAAAGAAACCCCGCTTATTTGTAGCTTTTGGATCGATCTCATTTCTTTCGGCACAGATTGTTGGAAAGGCTCCTGCCATTTTGTTGACTTTGCGAGGCTTGTGCTTCTTGCAGGTGAAAGGTGAATTGAAAGAGAATGAAAAACAATAACACCACCATCTGAGGATTTGATTGATGAAAGATTTGTCATCTAACCAACTAAACACTACTCTTGTGTTTATAGGCGACTTCACAATTTAACCGCCTGTTGACCGGTGTTTATAGTCCCCGTCCCCCTGGAGCCATAGTCCGGCTCCCATAGGCGACAACAGAATAAACCGTAAAACCAATGTTGCATGAAGAGTCCACCTGTTTCTTATCGTTTGTATGTGGACTATGGTCCGGAGGACCAGACCTCCTGCCACACTGGTGTTTCACCACGGCTGAAACGTGTTTCATTGTTTAGAAACAATAGTAACCGGGTTCCAAACTGAAAGAACCGAGCCGACCCGCTATAGCATAAGCAAACCGTGGTTGAGCTTTGAAGCTGCCCCTATTGGTTTTGAGACAAGAACTTACCATTTCTTACCCCCCTTTGAAGTTCCTACATGTAACAAATTTTTTTCTATTTTTCGCGCCTTAGGTTAGGGTTGTTGTAAGTGTTAGGGTTGTTGTAAGTGTTAGGCCCTAGATAACAAGAGTTTGTTTCCTGTATGAAATCTACAACATATGGAAACTCTTCCCGTTTTGGCCTAGAAATTGCACAAACAGAACTTTGTGAGTTCATACGAACAAACCCTAATGGAGACGGGTATGTTTTATTATGCCTAAAATCATTGTTTCCTTACACAAAATTCCTTTGAAATACTTACCATTTTCTATATCTTTACTAATAGCCGCAAGTAGTCCTCCAATTCCCTCATACTTAATCGGAACTATAAGAGAACACATAACAACAATGACATAGTTCTATAATAATGAGTACAAATTATATTTGAGTTTTGTAATAATGATATAACACACCGTTGATATATTATTTTTGGTCAGAATAAATATTACTTGACTAATTGCTAGACGCATGCTTGGTAGAATCGGCGGTTCGTCCTGTGAGGCTCTCTCTCTCCATTTCAACAAACAATATTCACACAGCAACACAATTGGGCTGAATTGTCCTACATTATTAAATGGATATTGTCATAAGAAATACCGGTGAATTGATTTTAACGTACTTTTCACAGAATGTTAAATTTTCAGCCTGAACAGATTTGAAATGATTCGAATGGATGTTCCTTTGCTTTCGTTTTGAGATAAATCCCAATTGAGTGCCACCGTATTCGTTAAGCTCACTTAGGACAGAATCACGCGTCTATCTCATTAGAGTTTCGATTTAGTTTTTTAGTTCATTCGCCGGCAATCAACTGCAGCATAATAAACACATGACAATTATGATCACGTGCAAATTAAACATATAGATCTATCCGCTACTAAACGTAATCCATTTAACGAATTTTGTTATTATCCCCTCTCAAAGAAAGTGGGAAACTAAAATTTTAAACAAAAGCCGAAGATCTCCATTTTGAAATCCGCCTTGAAGTGCCACAATTACATTCAATTACACTCTCGCAAGTCCCTTAAATAAATAATTTTATCTAAAGTACCTCCAAAACCGCAATAGTTTCTCTGATTAAAATTCCAATCTGATTGTTGTTTTGTGTTTAAACAAAGAGGAATGAACTTTTAAAAAGTTTCTCAACAAACACGGTATTAGTAATTTACATGAAAATAGTCTACATACCTCAAGAGGATAAGCTACGGCAGCTCCAGTAAATCGCACAGTAGCGCAGCATGATTTATTGGGTGTGTTTTCAATCCAAATAAGCAGACGTCAGTTAGCACAAAAACACGACGTATATTGGTATAAAACGAATGGGTCTTGGCGTATTTGACTATATTCTTAATCACATGTATTGTGAAAAGTAGCGGGTACCAATTTAGTTTTGACATGTTTATTAATTACAGAACACTACCGTCTAATTTAAATTAACATCATCTATAAGAAATTACTGGCTTTTGTGTCGCCTTGAATGATCGATTTGGCAGGTGGCCATCTTATCCACTTCGCATGTCTGTGTGGTGTCGTTCCATAAAATGTATCGTCCTTTAAATATGTCAAAAAATCCAACATTTAGCAGTAATTTTCAACAGACAAATATGATAAACTTAATCGTCAAGAAATGGGGATTGTTTTGCTACAAAATGTTTTATATCATGACATTTGTAATGACCTATATCTTTCTTGAGTCTGTCAAGTTCGGCAATATTGTGACCTTGTCGTGCTAACGACATTGGCCTGGATTACCGCGTCATTCCAAATGTGATGTTACCAATGGAGGTCATAATTTGCTATGGCCCCCCTTGCATAAGCAAGCGTTCATTACCCAAATAATATGAATGACCCCTAAGTTCATTATCTTTTAGTTCTGGCTACTTTGTTTGACATTGTGTGCTTGCATATCTTTATTTTTTTCCTACCTGGCCGCATTACATCCACTGGCCTTGCTCTTGTCTGTTGTACAGCGCCACCTTGCTCAAGTTGAATGATACAATGTTCTGTTAAAGTCAATTTCAAAGCAAAAGCGTTATATCTGTATGGGTCCCCCCTTTAGGTTAAACACGCAAAATAATGCTCCGGTGTTTCAAAAATCGTATTACGTAACCTCAATGTTACCAAAATCTATAGCACCTCGTATTTTGACATTTAACTTAAGGACTTATACAGTCTTACATGCTGTAATATTCTATGACACATGTCGCATCGTATAGTATCTGTTCCTCATTATGGATCACGTCTTGCCGCGGGTGTCCAGGCTTGGTGCCATTGTTTTAGTATAGCTTTGACGTAAGGGGTAACATCAGCTATTGAAATCAATGGCCAAAACCATTATAATCCAACATTTGTTGATATTTAGAATGTTGAGCAACTATTTACGATTCCAGAAATATCACACAAGTTTATCTTTCTTATGAAGTTTTAATTTCACGTTTATCTTTTTTAATATGATTACAGATATTTACTTCACAACAGTCATCAAAATTTGGGGGATTTAAAGCGGCACTGGCAACTTGACATTTCTTCAACTAATATGACATTTTCCTAGCCATTGGGAAGAATAACAGATATATTTCAAACATAAAAAAATACATAAACCCCCCGCCCCCAAAATACAGGTATTTGTATGCTAACTTTAAATCAACAAATCGTCATATTCATAATATCATAGACTCTCATCTTGATATTAACAACCAAAGGTCAAAGATCAGGTCACACAGGGTGATGCCTCGTGATTCAACTCCAGCGTGTGTTTCCCCCTTTGTTAAGTGCCATTTCCAACGTCTGCTGAATAAATATCTGGGGTCATTTTTATTATAAAAATGGTTATGGTTTACGCCATCAAGGCGCTGATTTGACTTAATCATTTTAGGTGAGGGCTAATGGTATAAAATCTTTACACAACCATTGAAAAAATATAAATTTTGAAAAATCTGAGGGTGCAACTAGTTTTCTGAAGGGACAGTGTCTCTTAACCCTCGTCAACGCATAGGGTTTTTTTGTACTACTTCACGACATGGGGGGTGTTACCACCCACTGATTTTTTCGTAATTAAGCGACAAACATCATCATGTTTGGTATCATTGGTGTAGCTACATATGTCCTTTCCTTCAAATCAAGTACACACCTATCAGTTTTTAACAACATGACGGTCAAGTGACGTCATAACTGGAGCTTTATTTTTTCCGCAAATTTGTACGCAAATTCGGCCAAACGAGGTTTTTTTCGACCGTTTTGCCATTTATGCAAGCCAAAATTGGTATTTTTTGGCATAATGGGTGTCTAGGTAAGCATACCCATGTTATTACTCTAACTAATAAGAAAAATACAGTATTTGCTTACAGTAGCACCATACGTAGCATAAATACCAGTTTTTGGCATTTTAATAGGAAGGTGGCAACCACCCATACCCTTCCACCTTGACGGAACTCCTACCCCCCAGACGCTTGTACCCTCAATTTTTTTTTCGCTAAAATGACCGCAAAGGGATTACCTTATAATTACTAAAGCCTGAGAATTCGTATTCGTTTGCGTTTTGTGCGCAAGGGGATTATCCGTGGTAAACCACTCCCCCCCCCCCCCTTGGTTGGACGAGGGTTAAAAAAAACAACTTTTTATTTTTTTCATTTTGACCAACTTTTCAATTTTATGCCAACAAGGTTGTCCTTAGCATTACCACCTACCATTTCCCAGCTACCTAATGTAAAAGGGGTGTTCAACACTGATCCCTACACGGAAATTGAATAACATTATGGGTACAATACATTAAATAGACCAGACATTCAGCACCTAATCAACAAGACTAATCACCTCGTATTTTTTGAATTTAACAGATGTAATATTCGATGGCAGCATTCCCATTCGCAATAGATCTGTCCTATTTATCGATCACTCTGCCGCTGGTGCCGGGCTGATTCCCATTGTTTAGGATAACTTGACGTCATGGTAAATCATCTTTGAAATCAATCGTCGGCCACTTCACATGGTGACTAATTTGCAAAATACGCATAAAAAACGCGATCTATCCATAACCGTTAATTAAAGGATATATTGAATTAAAACCAAGGTGAAAATCGCCAAAATAAGTAATTTCAAATATATTTCACTGATCTACTTCTAGCTTCTAATTTTTTGTTTTTAGATATTCGGAAAAACGATGTCAATACGTGTAAATAAATCGTTGCAATTGTTATCTCAAACGCTTTTTCAACGTATAATTTGTAAGGTGTATTAGTAGTATGAAATGCCCCATAGAGGTCTTTCACCTCACTCCATGCATACATCGGATCCAGGGGGGCGGAGGGGGCGCGCGCCTCCGGTAATTCTGCAAAAAATCTTGTAAATCAGCCCATTTGGACAAGTTTCACCTTTCAAGGCTCTTTTCCGCCCCGTAATTTTGACGTTTTTTCAAATCCTGAATCCTCCCCTGCATAACCTATAACAAAATGTGTTAGTTCCCGTGTATTCGTCATTCAGAATCAAATTAACCCGACTCAAAGTACTTGTGCTATTCAAAGTGTGACCCATACTTTTTATGCATACTATCCACCCTGGCATGTACAGCTGATCTTTATAGATTTAGAAAGGCTCCAGAATTTTTGATTGGAATTTGCCATTCCCGGCACTATTGCCGCTCAATCCGAAAGTGGAAGACATTCAAATTACTACTCCAAGAACGCAACACAATTCATCTTATCTGGTTAAGAAACCTAGTTTTTTCCTCACAACCACCTGCTCATCGGGTGAGCTTAGCTGGGGAACTGTTACGGGGTCTGCATAACAATAACATGACAACACGTTTACCACTGGACTTATTTTCATTGAACCAGTTAGCTCTCCTACATCACGCATCAAATTATGTTGGCAAAGACAGCATGTGCAAACTCTAATTAATGCTGAATTTGCCCACCACAACCTTAGTGGTGGCGAATTAACTCCAGCAATGAAATGTATCTATACCATATTCCGACCGGTTTTTTTTCTCAATTAAAAATAAAATGATGGATTTTTTTTAATTGAAATAGACGCATTCCTGAGTTTGTGAACACTTTCGAACCATCTATAAGAAATTATAATAATAATAATAATAAAAGAAAAAAAAACAGTCACGCCGACCTTGTTCAAGATACCAGGCCCTACATGTTTTCCAAACCCCTACGTCACTTTCCTTTGTTGACCGCCAATCCATGCCTGCCAATCGTTTTATGGCCCCATAGTATTAAAACTCTAAAACTCTAACAGATACAATTGCCAGTGTGTAACAGTCAGTCCGACCTATTTCAAGATACCATGAGGCCCTAACATGTTTTTTACACAACATTCGTTAACTGGTCCTATACTATAATCGATTCGAGCTGATATAGGGACAAACCTGTACTTTTGTACGGGTGAGAGCTGGTTTTGAGGGGCGCACCCAATTAAACTTTGCATCACTCCTTGTCCGTGCTTTCTTAATATTGTGTGCTCTAGTACGGTCAATACGATGTGCAGTGGTCAATACATAGAGGGTCACTGGTCTATGTACGGACGTTAAATGTGAAAATCTACCTGTATAAGGCAGTGCCTATTGATATGAATATGGTACTGGTTTTTGCGCTGTCCACGCAGCATGTGATATGGGGCCTCATCATTACTTCATACGTTACCCAAACTGAAACGACTAATACAATAGTCAATAGATCCTGGCCCATTCATAGTCCAACGTAGTTCTTAATAGTTGAGCACGTTGTGTTGATAAAATATTTGGAATAAATCTAATGCCTAACCATAAAACGCAACACAACTTTGTATTAACGTCGCCTATAATAAATTTCTTTATTGTGAAGAATCGGGGATTCTTTGTAGTGTATATTTTAGCAAAACAAGTGTAGAAAGACCATACAGTATAAACATACCAGTGTATAACAGTAGGCCCACAAATTCGTTTCAATCTGGTTGAACGATGATACAGTGAAGGTGTGGAGGATACTTGAAAGTATGTGAATGATTTGAAATCGATTGTATTAAATTGTAAAATTTAAATTCAGGAATACAGAAACGTAACAAATTTAGTTTTGTCCTTGCCATTTTTCCTTTCAAGTCACTTTCTTTTGTTAGGCAGCGAAGCGACTTCTTGGATCGATTAAAATGCTTCTTCCCTATGTTCACACCTACTGGATATGGCCCAAAAATTTTCCCCAACTCCTATATCAGCGCGAATCGAGTATAACTCTCCTTTCAAATAATTGGTGGCAAATAGGACCATTTTGTATGATGTTTTGTTGCGGATTAACAATGTCTACAGTATGGCCATGCATTCTGGAGGGAGTTTTTGCATTTACCAGTTGCTGAAAACTACTCGCCCTGAAATCTCTCAAGTGTATGAAGAATCATAGGCTAGTGATTTTCTTGTATTTCTCTTTTGGCCTTCAAAGCTAGAGTGATTCCAGGTTATATATGTAAGTTTTTATCTTTTTATATACTTCTCGTGTTAAAATCTAATGTTTTCAGCGTGCATTATTTTTCCCGAATGCACTGGGCTCTGTGCTGTCAGATAATGCACGGGTCATCAATAATGCACGGACTCATCAGATAATGCCGCGGGTCAAACCAGTCCACTCCTATTAGCTCTAGAATACCGTCAATCATTTGATATCGACTTACGGCTCAATATCAAGTACATGCCTGCACTCGTCAATATACCCTCTACGAACTTAGTATCTACAATCTATGGTGTCAGTTCCTAACTTAATTTTGTGTTAAAAAAAAGAAATCTTGGTTTCTCGTTAAAGTATTAGTTGAATTCACATGCGCAGACCCTTCCAAATAATGTTGTTTTGTAACTGTTTCTTTCCTTATGTTGATAATTTGTCAATTAGAAAAGCCTTTCAGAAATTTTAGCTGCTATACTGAACTTCCCTAACTCTGTGCCGTGACGTCAGCGCGAGATTGATGGCGCACCAGTAACCGCACGTGCTGGCTTAAGCGACGGCGTTTTTACACGCGCGCACAAAGATGCATACATTGACGCGTGCTACCAATATCTGCGCAATGTTATGACATCACTGCCGAGGTCGAGAAATTGACTTACTTTGCTATATCTTGTAGGGGCCCATGAGAATAAGTGGGACTTCAAAAAAAAAACCCAAAATTCCACAATAAAATCGTTTTCAATGCAGAAACCAGTCATGTTTTTGTACATCATGTTCTGCGTGGTCTTTACATCTATACGTGGGCATTGGAATTGGAGAAGAAAATTCAAATGCATTTATATGCAAAATGCACTGATGGTTTTGTTTTTGGACAGGTAATGGGCAGTGCGAAAAGTCTACTATCTTTCTTTCAATTTCCTTGACGCGTTTCATCACTGTATGGTTTGTTTGAAACTGTCCAGGGTCGGTGCGAGAAAGATTAGCCCTCTAAGCGTCCTTAGAGAAGTCCTGATCTTTCTCGCACTTCCATATCATTTTCAAACACACTAATCAACAATGAATTGCGTCAGGTCTTTTGGCACTATTTATGAGTATACTTTGGGCATTTGGAGTATAGAGTGTTTTTAATTTATTTTTAAAACTACTACCTACTCAAAATTTAGATACATACGTTAATCTTATTAATGTTATGTATGATTTGATACTATTGTTTTTCTCAAAGTATATGACGGATAAGGACCCACGCCTCTGTGCATTCGACAGGATAATTTGCACTTGACCGATGGGTCAGTGCAGGCAGCACCGCAGGCCTCCGGCTCTCGTGCTGCATGCACTGACCCATACGGTCGCGTGCTATTACCTGTCGAATGCACTGGTCTAAGTCCTTATCCTTATCTTAAATATCATTACGATATTTACTTCAAAACAGTCATCAAAATTTGGGGGATTTAAAGCGGCACTGGCACATTTACTATGACATTTCTTCAATTTGCTCGCAAATGAGAGATCTAGCCATTTGAAGAATACAGATATATTTCGCACATAAAAATAGCAATACCCCAAGCAGATAGGGGCATTAGTAAGAGGCTAAAAGATACAGGTACTTTAGCTAATTTTAAGGATAACTTTTAGTGTGCCTAACTTTAAGCACAAAGTGTTTGTATTACATTAATATCATAGCGCATCTCATTTTATAAAAACCACAAAGTCCCCAGACAAATTTAAAACAGGGTGGATGCCGTGGATTTAACTCCTTCTTGGTGTTTATTTATTGTGTTAAACGCCATGTTCATCGCCATTCAATTTTCTGTTTTACCCATAAGGCTGCTGATTTGAGCTTATCATTTCAGGTTTGGGGCTAACGGTTGAAAATAATAAATTTTTGAGGGTGCACTATTTTTTCTAACTGGTGTGCCAGTGTCCCTGTGACCGACTTTTGTAATTTTAATGGCAACAATTGCCTCAGCATTACCCTCCTTTCCATTTTGACCTATTTCCCATCTACCTAATGTAAAGGGGTGTTCTACACTGATCCTACTAACACGGAATTGAATAACATTATGGATACAATAATCCCCAATCAACCCCATTGTCTTCAACAGTGAATATTTTCATCCAGTCGTAGGCTCCATATCAATTCGGAAGTGCCCAGAGGCCGTTCTACAGATAGATTATTATTAAAGAACGACTTTGAAAGGGTTTGAGCTTTCGAGGGGTAAGGGCAACTTGCCTTCACAAACTTTCTCTTAATCTGCTTCTTTACTTGATCCTCTGTATGTTCTAGATTTGTTTGCAAAAGTAGAACATACCACCATAAGCTAGTACGACCCTTTCGATATTATGTGGCGATGCAAATTTTTTCTTCTTACGAACTGCCTCTTTTAAAAAAGCCAAATCGGACTGAAATAGTATTAATACATGGTCATAATTGATTTGTGTTTTGAGGTGTTTGTTTAATTCAATACTTTCGTTTTCCTGCCGATAACTACATGGTCATTTGAACTACTAGATGGGCAAACACGGTTAAAAAAAGTTTCCGTAAATTGACGGAAATTTCTTCGGCAGCATGTATTTTCCGTCAATTTTAGGGTAAATTTACAGAAATTTCTTTTCTGTCACTTAACGGAATTTTGACAGTACTTTGACAAAATTGTCTCATATTATTGAAAAAATGTGTATTTTAACAGAATTTTTTTTTTTTTTTAACAGAATTTTAACGGAACCAAAAAAAAAAAATTCCGGAAATTTGCTGCCAGAAATTTTTGAATATTTCCGTAATTACCATTTTTATGTTGTTTTGTTTAAAAAAAACTTTTTATTGTTTTTTGTAAACAGATTTCGTAAATTTACGGAAAATCGTTTTCTTAATTTAACGGAAATTTTTAAAAACAGTGAAGGGTCACAATTTGAAAGCAAAAAAAAACAAAACAATATATTGTCTGGTAACAAGGATGTCACAACCATATTGGCTGGCTTGCACTATCTGGGCTGTATACGTATGGAAAGGGTTGGATAAGGAATGTTACGACTCGTCGTTGCTGACATTCGTCTATCATACGTAAGTATAACCGGTACATTCCCAGGTCATAACTAATTACTTTCCTGTCACATTTTACTATTATTGTTTAGTAATAATTGGTATTTTGGCCGTCATGTTGAATTTTAAGTAAAAATCAGGTGGCCCAAAACTTACTTTGAAGAATCTAGTTTATTGTACATAAAAAATTATTATTTGGGAAGGAAGTAGATTAATTATGACCTGGGATGTACTGTCTAATACTGTATATCACGGGTGTTTTAGAATCGTACTTTATCCGACATCCGTGTTGGTGTAACATCATACGAAAGACCTTTGCTTTGAATACTCTATTACAAATGGCGAAAGAAGTGCAAACTTCTTGCTCCCTTGTATAAATCTGCAAATGTAGTCACGTTAACCCTTAGAAAATTACTTCATTTCTAGATTCTGTATCAAGCGAACACCGAATTGCTATTGGCTATGCTTTAGGTTCAACACTCGTTTGGGCAGACGGCTATATCATCTAAAATAAACAATTTTTGTATAGCCGAGAACGTGTCCAACGACTACTTTTGTTGACAGACCTTTTTCCTGTGGTACGTATGAATTACGAGGACGCCAAGTCAGAAGACCCTTTAAAGGCCAACAAATGAGCCTTGTGCACAATTGAATTTGATTTCTTTTTATAGCAACACAATTTATATTTTGATTTTGTTATAAAATCGATTAGTTCAAAAAGTTGGAATGTCAAAAAGCAATTAACACAATGACATGTTACTCAGATATAACCAATACACGAATTTCTGGAGTGTTCAATCTCACATACTAGTTTATAGTTTTCCAAATTCAAAAGCGTTGTTGTTTCAACATTGATATGTCTTCGCCGCGAAGTTTTCAACATTTAAGCCTCGGATATACTTCCAGTCGCAGCGAGCATTTCTGCTCATGAGTATGCCAACATCTGATTCTGGGGTCGAATTCGGTATTGCGCACGCCAAATAGCTCGCTGCGACGAAGCATATCATGGGCTTTTAAGCTTTGTACTTTAAAGTTGCACGATAATGAATAGTGGGAATCTTTTCGGAATTATTTCCCTTTTCAGACCAATCCTGAAATTAACGTTGTCTAGCATCCAAGAGACAGTACACTCGAGAAAGAAAGGTGCAAAGAGGTTCTAAACTTTCTCTCTATATCCCTAACGTCCCTTAATGCATATTTGCCACACAAACACGGAGCGGTCCCTACCTTGTTTTAGGGGGAATGCCCTATATCTAACAAGAAAAAATAACGCTACCCCCTCCTTTCCGGGGCGGCAGTGATCGTCAGGTTGGTGTGATTTTCCGAAAAGGATGTTAGGTATATGGAACCCTGACGAAGGCTCTTCAATAAACCAAAAGCTTTCTTTAAAGAGACATGAGGACATTTCCAGAGAGAAAGCGCCCTCATTTTTGTCGAACCCCGGTTTTTTGCATATGTGGAATGCTAACCCATGTATTAGATCCACACCTGAAAGTAAAGCCGAATACGCCATCTTTATGTAATACATATATGATTAATATTTTCTGTCGTACACGATAGAAATTCAAAGCATGGGTTTCTATGGGGAGCGATTACGATAGCAGGCCAAGTTCAAAACAAGGTCTGTGGTTTTCTTTTGTCACCTGTTTTGTCCAATAAACCTTCGAAATGTTCTCGGTAGTGGTCTACCAACCGATTCCTTAACTTTGAGAGAAATTCGTATCTAAAAAATCTCCTCCTGTCCCCTATTACCGGTTGTAATAGCACCTTCTATGGTTGTTAGCAACCTTTTTTGGGGTTGTCAGTTTTTAAGAACCATTTATGAGAGTTCAATTGTCGACGGTTCCATATTGAGGGGAAAAGGGTTCTAGGTCGCATTCTTTTCGTAGAGTTACCTCATATCTAAATATAGGCTATATTACATCACATTCTAACATTGTCCAATAGGAAGCACACAACGGATCGTGCTTTTGGCGTAATAAGCCAACGGTTCAGATTAGGACCGACTTAGGACCTTAAAAAACTATCGCATTATATACCGACTGAGACCATTTACAAGCGCTGTGCACCATGCGTTATGAGGATGCCACGACCTCCTATAATCCCATCTCTTTCCCCGTTTGCGACTCACTTTTATCTGACACAAAAAATGGGTGTAATAGAAACATGGGCTATCACAACAACGAAGTGTCCATAGAAGTGGAGTGCATGTGCTTTCCTGCATTCAAACGCACTTCTAGTTCTCAAGTATTGTCAACCGGGTTTGTCCCAGTAGACGGCAAAAGTGGGTGCAAACTTTTCAATATTTACCACGTGATACACTTATTGTGTTAGACCATCTAAAAATGTCTAGCGTCCTCTTCAAATTTTTTATGAATTTAAAATATTCGAACAATTTTTAAAAATATTTTTATTCTTTTCTCAGTAGTACGTGAAATGGTTGTGTAAGTTCCATAATATATTTTAAGTGGGATTTGCTCATTAACAAAAGTGGACGAAGGGAGGGGTTCCTAGGCCCCGCAAACCACATTTTTGCCATTTTTATACGACTAACAATATATATTCTTTCTGGCCTTTATTTTTGGTATTTGGGTGTAACTTTGGATCGCATATTTTCATGACAAAATCTAAAATTCCATCACCCCATTAATTAGATAATTTTTTTTGGGTCCCTAGGAGCCCTCCTTTTCCACCAACGCGAGTGGTCAGTAAAAATATTATACATTAAAACAAGTTATTAAGATATTTTCCTGTTTAAGAGCTCATAATCTAAAATCAGTAATCCTTTATTTGCTGATAGCGATCACTTTGATTTTGCCATATCTCCAACAGCCCACTGTACAAACCAATGGAAAGTTACACCGGCAAACAATGCCACCTACAAAAATAGACATATAAAAATACATCATGTGTGTTCAGTATAGGTAGAACACATATTAACAATCTTTTTCATTCACATATATATTTGTGGAAAAGAGGCCGTGTTTTAATTTGGTGGTTTCCTTTTTTCCGAATTGAAACAAAATCTTTTGCACCATAATTTTAAGGTTGTCTTTGTGGAATTAAATAATGTTTATTGCTTAATTGTTATTGTCTTGGACGCGAGGTGTGGTTGAAATTTCGTGCCAAAATTCCTTCGGGAAAGTGTTTTGCATGGGTGGGGGGGGGAGGGGGGGGGGAACCAAGAGAACGTAGGAAGACCTTGACCAATTAAAAGTTGTTAACTACTCAGAACTACAGGGTGACCCACTAAACCTTTACCCAAATGAAGTGATATTTTTCTCTACTTTTTTAAATTTAAAAAAAAAAAAAATTTTACTGATATTATAAAGAATGGGTATAGAAACATCCTGCCTGAAAAAATGTTCATTTTGGTTGATTGGTTTCAAGATATGGTCCATTGAAATAGTCAGCACACAGAACTTGTCCACGGAGCATCATTTTCTTAGGCTGGAAATCCCTAATGCTCAAATCGAGCAGATCCGTGTCTTACCACCCCCCCCCACCCCCCGCCCTGACACAATACAGAACACTGGTATATAGCACAACTGCGACTGTCCATGGGTATTTCATGATGGAATGATAAGTACCCATATTGTTTTGGCAACCGAACTTTTCAAATATGAAAATCATAGCATGCAAGTTGCCCAATTACCCATTCTTTATGACAACATAACATCCAAAGATTCAAATTCAAAAAAGTGAAAATATCATTCATTTGGGTAAAGTTTTTTAATGGGTCACCCTGTATAAACTAAAAAAACCCTTTTCTCTAAAATGTTTTGCCCATTAATCCAATATGGTATTTCTAGAGCAAACACACTCTTTACTTTTATTTGTGCAAAGCTCAACGTACGGTAATTACATTAAAGTCGAATAACTTCAAACTAAGTGGGATAAAAATGTATATATCTTGTGATCCTATTCCCTATGTTACGGCATAGAAGTGTGAACCTTTTAATTAGAGTACTTCAGAGAAGAGAAAGAGAGGGAAAGATTAGAGAGAGAAAGAGATAAGAAAGAGAGAAAGAGAGATATGCTATTTAATTGTTTTGTATTTTGTACTAATGTATTTCGATGGCAAAAGTTATGAGGTGTTGCTGATATGTGTAATGTTTATCTATGTACGTGTGTATCGTGTGTAGTAATTTATACGTATGTATGTACCTTATATGTGTATGTATGTATGTAGTATGCATATGCATGTAGTAATGTATGTATCATGTATATATAGAGATGTGTGTATATGTGTTGTAGGTAATATAAACTGTATGTGTGCAGTCGGGTGTGTAGTAGTTATGTATGGTGAGTGTATTAACTTGGATGTTTTTGTGGATGTTATGAAATCAAAAAGGAACTAATTCCATTACAAGCCTTGTAGACTTTACGATGAAACTCCAAACGCAATTTTTATTGGGTACCCTGTATAAACGAAAAACACTTTTTCTGTCTAAATGTTTTGTCATTAATCCAAATATGTCATTCAGCAAAACACACTCTTTACTTTTATTTGTGCCAGCTTCCAACGTACGGTAATTACATTAATTCGAATAACTTAATACTAAGTGGGTATACATTTATATTATCTTGTGAGCCTATTCCAGATGTTACTGCATAGAAGTGTGAAACATTTTATTTAATTAGAGTACTTCAGAGAGAGAAGAGAGGGAAGAAGGAGAGAGAAGGAGAGAGAAAGAGATAGAAAGAGAGAGATGCTATTTAATGTATTTGTATTTGTAATGTCTTTCGTATGGCAAAAGTTATGATTGTGTGCTGATATGTGTATGTGGTATATATGTACTTGTGTATCCTGTGCTGTATGTCAATGTATTACGTATGTATGTATTATAGGTGTATGTGGTGTGTATGTATGCATGTATGCAATGTTCTTACAAAGAGGTACATTGTGGGATAAATAATAGGTACAAAGCTACATTGTGGGCGGTTTTGTCATTATTGAGTACCCCACACTGATCTCTGCCAAATGCTGTTTTTTGGCCTCTAGGGGGGTGGGTATAGGTCTAAGCTATGGGTGCCCACAGCGTTTACACAAAAAATGGATTTTGTATATTGCGGTGAGGGTGTAAAACTTATACCAAATAATCCACAGTTGTAAAAGAATATACCTACAAATACCCCCACAATGCATGTATGTACGATTTATACACACAAACACACAACTTTGGTGGGGTATCCCACAATGTACCTCTTTTCGGATGTGTGTATGTATGTATGTATGCAGTATGTAATATGAGATGTGTGTATTCATGTGTGTAGGTCTATATACCCGTATGTGTTCACCTGTGCGTGGTGTGTATGTATGTTATGTTGGATGTGTATTAACGTGTATGGTTTTGTGTATGTGTCTGAATTCAAAAAGAACTATTCCTTACAGCCTTGTAGACTGACATGAAACTCCAAACGCAATTCAGTGTACATGATCTTTTAATAACACGATCCTGCATCCAATATGGCAGTTGCATAGGTATTCTGTCCGTTAAAAAGGATGTCGAATGGGAGTTGGTTATATTATACACCTTGCATATACTGAATGTTGAATTGGTTGCTCGATGCAGAAAAGTTGTTATACATCGTATGTACACAATTGTAACCCCGATTTTTTGTCTTATAGCCGGCGTATTAAATATTTATACAATTCATGAGAATGCATTGTCATTTTGGCGTGCCGTTAGTAATTCCGTCACCTTTACTGTTATTTCACTTTACACTTTGAAAGTTTTGAAAATATTGGATTGTAATTCCCTTGCTTATATGGAATGTCATTAAGTTTGGTTTGATTTAGATCTCTAGTTGAGAACTAGACGTCTAATTATTTCAATTAAAAGGATTTTCCAGGTTGACTCCCTTTCTCCAATCTACCTCTTCCTTCTTCGAGCTGTTTGTTAAGATTTCGTAACATGAGTCGTAAGCTACATCAGGATTTTCTTCAAATGTAAACAACTAGCGCCACCTATCTCATCAAAGTCCATTTTTGCATTGTTATATTTGGAATTGGTTGTAGTAAAAACCCTGTATTGGCTAGCGTAACACGCCGTATTGTCAGAAATGGTTTGTATTCTTTGGTTTACTAATAAAGTCGGGATCCGACTTTTTTTGGTCTACAACAATCGTAAATGGCATCCTCAAGATCGCTTTAAAATGCTAAGTGTCTGTTTTTTCACAATCACAGTAATGTTAGACGTTTGATATGACTAACCTAACCATTTTAAATGCGATGGCCATTTTGAATTTGGAAACAAAATGACTGATTGTGGCTTTTGATTTTGGGCCCCTACTACCTGCGCTATCAACTGTGTTTCACTCTTTTGCTGATGATCTCTACTCATGCAATTGATGAAAAATACAATTCCCCGTATTGAAAGGACCGACTTAAACCAGGAAGGTAGTGAGCAAATATGGTGTCAACTACTTCTTGACGGGGAAGATATATTCTTTATTGTGTGCTTTATATGCCACAGACCTCTGGAGACATCTTGAACTGTTAAGAAAAAAGTTTAAGTAAAATCAGCAAGAAGGTCAATCGCCATTCCTTCTTGGTGGTGACCTGAATGTACCAAATATGACGTTGGATACAACTGAAGTGCATGGCGTGCTCCAGGAGAGATTCAGGCTATCGCAGATGACTATAGTATGATCAACTTAAAATTTCCCCAACTCCGCAGGCATGCACTTTGGAACCGAAACATCCTTGATCTCTGCTTCACAACCAGACCTCGTTTTGGGATGACTCGATCCTCATACCCCGATTGCTGATCATAGTACTTAATAGTGTGTAATACAATTAAACCTCGGCCAGTCAACACCTAGAAATTTTATTGCTGGAACAAAATTGGATGAAGAGGCCTTTTAACAGGATTCTGGTGAATTCGCCAAAGATTTTCTTAGAAACAATCCTTAAAACAGGAGTGTGAACAAACTTGTAACCTGTGTAATTAAAGAACCATTACCAACCTTGTCCGAAAGCATGTTCCGATGAAACAAGTCAAGTGAAAACAACATCCCCCATGGTTTCAGCATAAACACAAAGACTGTGTAGAATCGAAAGAGAGATACTATAAAGGCTACGAAGGAAGGGAGTGAACAGCAGTGGAGCTCT